>VZSV01000027.1:6844317-6866485 GCA_013398735.1 Nothocercus julius | reverse complement strand
GGCTCTCGCGGGTAACCCAAGCGGCGGCCGCTCCGCGCGGCGCCTCCCGCCCGACCTGGGGATCCGCCCGGGCCTTTTAGGATTTCCAGGAACAGCTTTGGCGTCCGACCTTCAAGCGTTATTAAAAGAAATCAAAGATTGTATAACCGGCTGCCAGAGCTTTGCGTTTCTCGGCGGAGTTATGTTTCGGCAAATGCCTCCACATTTCTGAGCTTCCCAGCTTCTTTTTTCCTTTACTTGTTTATCCGCTGGTAAGCGTTTATTAATAGGGAGAGTTACTCCTTTACTGTACTTGTTTATCTGTCAGGGGCTCTTTGTTTTGCTTTTTAATTTAGGAGCAGAAGGGTCTCCCACGCATTTCGTATTCCGGCCTGCCGGTGAAGGCGCTGCCTTGTTTTGATCGCAATCTCCCAGCTGTCCCTCCCCGCCGCGGCCTCCCTCCCCGCGCCTCGTTTTGTGCATTATCACCATAGTTTTTGACTGCGGCTATTAATCCACCTGTCCCTCTGCGAAAGCGGCTCGGCTGGCTCGTGTAAAAGGGGAGCGAGGTGGCACGAGCTCTAAGCCGGCTATTAATCCCGTTAATAAGGGATTAAAGCGAAGCCCCGCGAGCAGGAAAGGCTGATTTGATTGTTTGGGACTATACCTTAGCGCTCCCTTGTGAAAGCCGTGTTTACTGTGAATCGCATTTCCTGATATGCATATTTGGTCTCTGAGGAAATCAAGGTTAAATATAGCAAGGAGATTCTGCTGGCTTAAACTGGCAGCGCAGCTATGTTACTTCAGGCGAACCGTCACTTCGAGAGCAGAAAAAGGGACCCTCTCTTTTCGTGCCTGGCAATAACGACATCCCGTAATGCTTCTTAAATTGTTAGCTTAGGCTGTGCTGGTGACCTTTCTGTGCACTTTGCTGATGTACCAGATAGACTGCATACCTTATTTTAGCAGGAAAGAAGCAGCGGAGGAACTGAGCTAAAATAAATATCTTGCGCTGCTATTTTCAGCAAAAGACACACAAAAGCAATGATGACAGAAAGCCAAAGAGCACCATATATTATTCTCTGTGCGAGCCTAACGTATAGATCAACATCAATCTCATTAAAAAAAAAAAAAAGAAAAAAAAGAAAAGACGATGCCGTCTCTGTTAGAGCTTAGCATTCTGCTTCCTCCTCAGCCTTAAAAGAAGGCCTATAAATTATTAACACTAACATCAGTGTGAGACAACAGATGGTAAAGATTACTTGAAAAAAGTCTTCACATTAACATATTATGGCCCCAGATTCACAGCACGTTGGGACTATTTCCTGCTGTTGCCAGTCAATCTGGCCGCAGGAGAAACCTTCCAGCACCGGGGAATCCTTGGGCAGCGTGAAGGTGCTGCCGCGGTTCAGCTTTCACAGATCCCGGCCGCTGCAGGCCAGGGCGGTCATGTGTCACAGTGCCCCTCTGTCACCACAGGGATCCCGGGAGGCTCTTGGCATCTGTTATGCCAGGGACGAGGCCAAGACGGCGTGAGCTCAGGTTTAGGGAAAACTTGAGCTAGCTTAAATTTTATTTCTTGCTGAGATCCTCCAAGTGTCCCACACTCCCAGGTGGGATCAGCTGTACATTGCGCTCTGCAAAAGCAAGAAATCTGTATTTTTCTGTTTGGAAGAGCTCTTGAGCCTGCATTAATATGAAAACTCCAAATATTTGCCTGTATTGGCCAATAAATATATATATATATATGCATTATCCAGAAATCTTGCCATCAAAGAATAGATTTTAATGCACTCTAGAACTGATTTAATTCAGACTCTTCAATTTTAAAAATGTTTAAAACTGGTGCTAAGTAAGTGAGAAAGAGTTTTCCTCTATGAGTGTGTGTGTACTGCACTGCCTTGCTAGGTAGCACGTGTTATAGCAGAATACGAGCATTATTCTTGTTTTGAAGTTATCAGTCTGTGCCCCTTCTACATGTCATTCTGCTCACATAATTTCTGAAGAGAAAAAACTGTGTCAGAATCTCTGACACCGAGAGAATTTCTTTAGCCTGCTAGAGATTTATACAGGAGAGATTTTTGTATGGACCATTACTTCCGCAAATGCATATGCCACATATTTCAGTGTGATCAAATCATGACTTTAATTCTCTCTCATGTTTCTAAATCCTCTGGGTGCTGCTGTGGGAAACCTTCCACAAAACCAAAACAGTGAAAATGTAAGCAAGCCCTACCATTTGCAAGCTTGGAAGGTGTAGGGCAAAACTGAAGGAAACTTCAGTAAAATGAGCTGAAATAGGCTCTTCGTTTATCAGCTCTCCACCAGCAAAATTAGCATCTCATGTTCTCAAGGGATCGCCAGTGCATGGATAAGGGCACAGAGGGATTTCTGGTACACTTTTTCCACAGTATTTTAACTGTATTAGTTTTTCTAATGAGTACCAAAACTTTGTCTAAAGCAGAATTTGATTCTTAACTCCTTATTTTCATAAACTGGTAATACCTATTTCACAAAACCTGGATGATAGACATATTTGTCTGTTAGCTAGTACCACAGAATCCTGAGTTGCTTTTGCTCTTGCCATTCTTCTTTATGGGAAAATTATTGTGTTTGCACAGCTGACAAGCCAAAACAATCATTGTAAAACTCTTGCAAAGAACCAGGTGGCACAGATATCATTGCGCCAGGACCTCACCTGTAGGCACTGCTGGGTTCAGACTCAATTTAACATTATAACTTAAAGTTAGGAGTTCTCTAGAGATTTGCTCTCGATGAGCGATTTTTGCAATTTATCTCAGTCCTGAGATGCTGCCTTGGAATCAGCCAGCCCTTGAAATCTCCTGATTTGGGAATGAGATGCTAGAAGAGCTGTTTGAAGATGCTTGATATCACCAAGTCAGAGTCTTGATTTCTGACTTTTTTAAAAAAGCCTTTAATAATATAGGTGCCAGGTTCTTAGACTGAAACAAAATAAATTGGTTCTGTCACTTCTTTTTATTTTAAAATTATGTTTTTCCCCTAAAATTCCTTCTTACTATTATAGCTGTTCTCTTTGGTTTATAAAAGGATTCCCCAAACACCCATTCCTGTTACCACTGCAGATGAAGGCAACACTCAGATGCATGAAGGGAAAGCCTTCAGGAAACAGTATTAGTGGACTAAACAAGGTTCAGATGTTAACAGCTGATAATTCCTGATCACCTCTGCCTAAAAACAGCTACACTGACACAGATTTGTATTTGCCTGTGGACTACTAACAAGTGTTTTTGGACTCTGGATTACAATTGCTGCAATCTGTTACGTCACGAATAATCTTGTTTCCACGTGCTGAATGTGGCTAATTTGTAATCTGCTTTCTCTGAATAAATATCCGCCAAATTGATTTGTTCTGTAGGGGATTCAGGAGACAAGGCCTGGTTTATCAGTTGCAATGCTGGAGGAGCAGGCAGGACCCGGCAGGAAGGGCACAGAGTCAGCCCTCAGCTGCCGACCCACTTGGACCCTGGGGAGAAAAGCTATAACATACATGTCAAAACAAAAGAGTGATAAGCTATGTTTGAAAACAAGCTTACATGAGGTAGACCAGGCCATCCTATATCTGTTCTGCTTCTTCTCCAAGCTGGCACTGGGTGAGCAAGCTCAGGTTTGGATGTCATACGACTGGAGTTGTTCCCCATACATCTCACTGCCCCCACAACTATTTGCAAGTCATTTTTGGCCCTCAGAAACAACAAGGTATTCAAATTATGAGACACAGTCCAAAGTGAAAAGGCCATTTTGGTTGACCAGTTGGCCTTAGGAAAGACTAAAAGCAATGAAATACCAGGGAGGCCTTTTGGGCAACCCTGACAAATTTAAGAACTGCGAGAAGGATAGGAAGACACTTTTTTGCATGATTTAAGTAAATAGAGAAGGATGATAGTCTTTGCAAGATTTTTATAAGCCTAGAATTGACACAGTTGGAAACAGCAGGCCTCATCACTCTCAAATATAGCATAGTACCGATGTAACTTCTGTGATTCCAAATATGATTTTCATAGGTGTTATTAAAGACCATGTGGTCACCTATACAAAACAAAAGTGCAACTGAAGCTAATTTTGAAAGCATTAAAACAAACCTATCTGAAAGTATTGATAATTCTGAACACACACACACATACACACACACACACACACACACACACAAAATAAATTAGGATTCCTGGCAAGGGTGGAAAAATGCTTGCCCCTCCTCAAAGGGACTAAGTCCTGAAGGGAGGAGTAGGTATTATTAGGTAATGAGACTACTAAATGGCAAAATTTAGGCTAGGGGAAAGGTAGAGCTTCAAAGGAGGAATGTACTTGGATGGCTGGCTGCCTTTGCATCTGTCCTCAAAAGCCTGGAGGATGAAAGGCTCTGCACTCAGAGGACCTGCTTCTCTCTTACCTTTCACCTTCTGAGCTTATTTATATCTATGTAAAGGGCACGTAAATTGCCAGGGTTCAGTGCGTATATACGCTTATCCTGGGCATAGAGGATGGTGCACATTGTTGTAGTCTGGTTCAGAGTATAGGTCCTCTGTGTTGTACTGACTGCCTATATACATAATACTCTGATTCCAAACATGTAAGGATAGGTGCAAGAAGGCTGAGGGCCCCCAGACCCGCAGAGGCATCAGGAGAGCATGGAAACTCTGTAGGGAAAACGCAGAAGGAGTAGGGACTGCTGGAGGACTCGGTCGAAGACAGCATGCCTCATAGGCCTCTGTCTAGTTCAGCTCGTGGGAGTGTTGGTTATGAGACTGTAGAAATGCTTGGGAATGCCTGTTTTTAGATAGTGTGCTGCAGGATTCACTATGGTTAAGTCCCAGTTACTCAGTATTAAAAGGTCCTATGTGGGCTTTGCAAAATTCATTTACATCCACTTTAAGGTCCCTCTACACATTCTGAGCAAATGGTAAACCAACCTCAGTGGGTAAAAAACACATGCAAAGGAGGAAAGACTGATCTCAGTGAGAAATGAGCTTCACATTTGTGGTCCATTATAGCCAAAGGCAGAACCACCTAATCTGACTCCTAAGGTTAGTCCTAAATATCCGTGTAGGCAAGTCCCTGGGCTGTTGCCAATGTCTCTGTGCAGATAACATCAGAACAAGTCAAGAAGAGGTCTCCAGTCTAGCCTGCGTTTTTAATATACTATTAAAATAAAATGAGACAGCAATTAGTTTCTCTTCAGCTATTCCACAGCATAACTTCGTTGGTCAATTAGTATGAATAAATAAATATGGGTCTTGAATTATTAAACTGCAAATAGAAGAAGAATCTACGTTTAATATTTTGCTGTTCCTTCTCATTCTTTCGCTTTGTTTGGAGTTTTGATTCAGACGGCTTTATAGGAGTGTTATTGTCTATTCTTAACCCTTTCCAAACTTTTAATTCGTTCTTTAGGATAATTTTCTTATTCCAATAATACTCATTCAATCTTGGCTGAAGGCATAAAGGCCAGATTATCAGAGGGTATATGTTCATAGAGCAATGATCAAGCTTCTGGGAGCAACTGAGAGGCCAGTGATTTAAAAAAAAAAAAAAAAAAAAGTGCTTCAGTATAGGCTAACTTTAGGTTTCCACTTATTAAAAAACTTGGCCTTAATCTTTTTGTGCATGAGCTACAGAAGAGTAAACAATGTCTGATTATCCTATCACTTAATCCCTCTTTTCCAGTAAGAAGCAGAAACAAGGGTTGATCAGGGTTAGGACAAGTCCTGTCTGTGTAGAAAGGCCCACAGCTACCTTGTGTGGAGAGAGACAGTCCCACAGGTCTGGGCACAGGAAACTGGGGTGCCATAGCCTAGGGAACAGCGCTGGGACCTTTGACATCTCAGGACCCACATGTTTTGTCTTTCACAAATTTTAAGGTGAATGTGTGACTAGCAGAGATCAGTTTCTTTAGCTGCTTCATAAATATGCTCAGGAAAAGGAAACCTCATTGCAAATTTAGATTTTGGTTATTTCCAGGAGAATTTCTGGGCAAACAAATTGGAGCATCTTCTGACTTGTTTGTTTGAAGATGCCAGCACTGGCCTTGTTGTGGCATTGATCATCGATCAGTGCTGATTCTCGGGGAAATGAGTCACCACAGTTCTGTACTTTACCAGAGCGTTTGGATGTCAGATCACAAGAGCAGTGTGTTCCCCGGAGGGTAATGGACAAAGACAATTTTAAATAGTTTTAACACACTTAAAATTCTGTTGATGACCCAGTCAATATATGCAAAAGGAAGAACAGCTGCAATTTTAAGTCAATATTAACAGGAGCGAACCTGAAGGCTCTAGGGCGTTGTCCTCCCCGGATGCATTCACCTTCTGACCTCCAGCTTTACTTTTGATCCTCACAGTCCTGGCATTGTAGTATGTGACGAGGGTGGATCTTTCTCTGACTGCCTCAGGGGTGAAGCACAAGCAGAGGATAAGGTATTCCCTCTCCTTAAGACATGCAAGTTAGGGACCTTTGGATGCAGGCAAGTTGCCAAGCGAGGCCATGACTATATCAGCAAGCTGTGCAGTGCAATAGGAGTGGGACAATAGAAATAATGCTGAGAGCCAGTGTCCCACTGTGCGCATTTTGGTAGTTTTATTTCAGACTAGCTTTAGCAAACTGAACTCCTGCTAGTGGTTGGAGCACATCAGGTGAACTTCTGCAATGCATTTTTCAGTTAAATTCTGCCTAAAAGTAACCCAGTTCTCTTACTGTTAGATTACCCTGTGGTATGAACTGAAATGAAAGTGAGGGGCACAGCTGGGAGACTTTTTAATCTGAATGGAAACACTAAAAGTGCTGCACCCTGCTTAATGAAGCAGACTGCTGCAGCAACACAAGTACCCCCAAAAGAGCCAGCTGCAGCAGTGCTCCCTGCTCTGGCTGTCCTAAAAATACGGCACGTCCAGCCAGCAGGATGAAGAGCGTACACTTGCTGGGGGGAGTCAGGGCGGATTTACAAGGCTTAGTAAGGCACAGGTGGGAATGAGAAGGTTGAGGGCCACAACCCCAAGGAGTAAAAAATGGGGTTGACCTACATCTGTCCAGCATAGACTCTCTTTGGACACCATCCATCCTAGGTTTTTCCACTGTTCAGTTTTGTCTATGCTGATGACAAGCCTTGAAATGGTTCTGTATATACTTTAAATGTATTATTTTTCCCTTTGAAGTTGCTTGAGGCGCTTTGAGCTGAGTGCCTTCCACTTAGATTGGATCACTGCAATGCATTTTACAATATTAATTTCAATGAGATTTCTTTTTCTATTTTAGTTTAAATATTTCTTTGCTGTTTTCGGGCCTTCTCTTATGTTCTCGATGTTCTCGTTTTCCATTATTGCTGATGTAAGATCTTTGAAGACTATAGGCTGGGTATGCTAATAGAACTTTTGCATACTGCACAACTTTCAGGTAGAAATCATAAATGGGTCATGGCAGCAGCCAGGGGAGGATGTGACATACAGTCTTGTGGTTATGTCTTACTACTGTCTGATCTGCTCCTGTGTGCAGCATTTTCTTCCCTCTGCTTAGCTGCCATGGTGATATGTTACTTGGACATAAATAGATATATTAGACAAAAATAGACAAATTAGCAGGCTTTCACTGAGGCTGATCATGGAGGAAGTCCTCTGGCTTAATGTACTCCAATTCATGCCTGTGTGAAAACTGCCACTGGAGTTTGTTGCATACAAAGCCAGAGCAATTTGCCTACCATCACAAGCGTATAGAGTTTTTAGTGAGGAAGACACAGAATACTTTATTAACTGTTAATGTTGTGCAGACTAGTTTACCTCCTTTGCCTTGTTCCAGGCAGCTGTTTGCAGCTGCCAAAGCTCTGCAAGGATCCAGCTCAGCAGGCGGGTGCTGGCTTGGGTGGCCTTGCACCTCTGCGAAGCGCAGAGATGGTGCCTCATTGCCAGCTGTGTTTATGGTCCCAGGTTTGCACTCGGGCATTCCCTCATATCCTTGCTTTCTGAGCATGTCCCATTACCTAGCTGCCAAAATCTCCATGCACGAGATGTGTGCCAGGCAAATCCCCAGGAGGATGGGCCCTTCAGTGTTATGTCATGAGGGAGGGCTTGTAACTTAAAGCTACCACAACAGCCTGTGCCTTTGTGGCACCATCCATTAGCTACAGCTCAGCACCGTGATGCCTTTTGTTCCAGTCCAGCTGGATGCAGCTGCTCGGTGGATTGGAGTTTGACAGCAAGTTATGACAGCAGTATCAGTAGGCAAAATTAGAGGAGAGCTAAGACAGGACAGGGGCTCGAAGTGGAAGCCTTGCAACCCAAGCCCACGGCTGAGCTCTTGTGCGTGCGGGGCCGGCGTAGCCTGCAGCGGGGCTCACTGGGGTGGCCTCCCCTCGCCCAGGCAAGCGGAGCTGCTCTGGAGCAGAGGGGCTCCTTCCCGGCTCCTTACCTTTCCTGGAATCTGTCTTAGGGTGGTTGGAGTAAACTCTGTGCATTTGAGCTGAGACATCTCATGCAGAAATGGAAGTCTGAATCCTAGTCATCTCTGTTGCAGGTGCACATTGAAAATAAAGTGGTTTGTTTCAGTGGTGTTATCAGACAGGAGGCCAGGAGGATGTTGAACTCTTCCTTTTGAGGCTGAATGGGAATAAATCATTTCTTCATCAGCAGTTGAAGCCCCGGGTATTGCTGTGGAAATGTACTGCACAATGCTGTTGCAATTCTTGTATATAATTTAAAAGTCACACCTTTTTCCTTGAAGAAAATAAAATAGTGCAGACTACAGACATCGAATGGCAAGCAAGAAGCAAAGGGCTGGAACTGAGTGTTCACCACAGTAACCTTTGGAAATATATTTTGTCAAATATTAGATAATTAAGGGCTATGATATTTCCATTACTGCATTTATGCTCCTTCTCAGTTTTCTTTAAGGGGAGGAGGAGTTAATCTGTCAGTTCACAGGTGGTTTTAGAAACTAGAACAGCCATGACTGCAGGGAGACATGCTTTGAAGTAGTCAAAGTGGAGAGAGAAGGAGGGAAAGAAAACATTGGACAAGTAACGAAAGAGAGAGATGAGAAATCAAGGGAACAAAGTCCAGGAACAGGGGGAACAACCATTCAAAAAGGGGAGGAAGGTGGGAAGATACAAAAGGTTTAAGAAGGGAAATATTTAGAATATGGAGACATGTGGAAGGGTAGGTCGGCAAGGGGAAGAGAAGCAGAGGCACAGTGCCTAAAGTAAGCAAAAGGAACAGAGAAAGAAGAGGGGAAAAATGTGCAGACAGAATAAAAGACTACATGTTGGGAATCACTAGTGTTTTAGATGAGCTGTTAAATGAGCTAAAATACCCAGTTTCATTTATTCTGCTTGCTGACATTTGAAACAACATTTTTAAGTGAGTTCAACGATATGAATTTTTGGATGTGATTCAGTTGGATTTAATTGCTAGGTACGTATCAAAGCATTCCAAGACTGAGCAAAACTATGGTGTATCTGTCCTTAACAGAGGGTAAGCCCTGCGCAGGAATGGTAGGTGGTCATAGGAGGAGAAAAGAAAGACTTCACAAGTCAAAGTGCGCAGCGTAATGACAAAGTTCAAAGGAAGTTGTGGATGATGCCTTCAAAATGGAGATGGAAATACTGAGTGTGTGTTTGCATGTGCTTATATTTTACATACATGTATGCATAAATATATATAAAATGTAAATAAACATGTTTGGGCTGATGATAAATCAAATCAAGCCCTCCCTTTAGAAAGAAAAAAAAAAGGCATTATCATTATTCAGAGGTATGTGCTTTCTTCTGCTGCAGAGACGGCACTGGGCAAAACTAAGTGACTGATTTCCCAGTCCTATCATTCCTTCATTAGTTTTGCTTCCACTTCTGTTTGATTTAGTTGTTACATGGCATGATTTGCTAAATAGTTGCTGCAAACACTTATTTGTTGGACGAATACAGTATTCAAAACTAAAGTTACAAGTTAAATTACACAGATTAGTTACAGGCTATGTTTTTGATCCCTGACTGGAATAATAGAAAAAAAGACTTTCTGATTCAAATACCCAAGTTAAACCTTTGTTTTCATTTTATAAAAGCAACTTCTCCAAAAAACTAACCAACTTTCCCTTCATTTGATTTCCTGCGGGGGCCCTTTTCTTGTAGGAGATGTATCTGTGTTAGTGGAAAGTAAATGCATAATATCAGAAGTGTTTCTAGAGCAAGTGCATATTAAAACCTGAAGTGGTTCTTTGCATGCACACATTCAAGAATTGCATTATTCAAGAATATATCTGTATAAGCTAAAGCCCTTCGAGCTTTCTAATACATTGGTGGGTTTGAAACAGGACTGAAGCAGGATTGAAGTATGTGGTTATGTTGTCTGAATCGTTATCTATATGCCTGTTGTTTTTATTACGAAGACATTTTCTTTATTTCTAAATAATATTATCAAAATAACATCAGACCCCTTGAGACAATAGAGTTCAGGTTTTCTAGGGGTCAGCGGATTTAACTGTGGGTCTTTCAAGCACTTTAAGCATGTGTGTAATCTCACTGAAAGGTCTGTGAAGTAGCATCATATTCCTAACTGCTGTATAGGAACAAATGGTCAAGTCTTGAATCCCATCTCATACTGCTGAGTGAGATGAGCCTTCCAGGAAGAACATCACCAAAAAAATTGTTCACAAGCTTGTCTTTTTCATTGGTAATAACGGGGGAAAATATGCAGAATATGGACAAATAATGAAATGAGCAAGGCATTGTGAAATAAGAAATTCTACCTTATACGGTAGACCTTCATTAAAATTATGTTAAAGTAAGTGCAAATCAAAGGTTTCTTCTTACATAATCTTTGTTGCATCTGATACCAATGGCTACCTATTCTTTGGCAGATTCTTTCATATGGCCAATGCTTGAGCCAAAATTTCTTTCCCCCCCTCAAATTCAGTAAGAAATCTAGTTAAAAGGTTGAATAGTCAGGATATGTTTCCATGACCTTTTCTTCTGTTAATATAGAGTCAAAATGTGGATCTGACCTGAAAATGAAAAGAGCCTGTCAGGCTTGCAAAAGCATGCAGGCACTTGAGAGTGGGCAAATGTGAGTCAGAAAGAAAACAAGGCGTTTTACTGAAAACACATAAAATGTGCACATCTTGCTCATGTTTTCACTAGAATATGAGAGATACCCTTTGAAAAAAAGGAGCTAGACTTAAGCAGACAGTGACTGGTTTTGTCCCTTATCTCCATGAAAGACGATGCTGTGGCTTGAACAGAGGCGGACACGAAGGAAATGAAAGTAAGTATGGCACTGCACTGAAACATCATGGGTGCAACTGGGAACAGCATTTCGTACATCCTGAATCACCAAGCCATATGGGACAATTAAGCATTTCCTATTCTCTTTGAGTCTGATAAAATCCTTTAAAAAAATCTAGTAATTCTAGGGTCAACCATATGAATGCAGAAGCAGTATTCTCCATAGGAGTAGATGTATGTGCGTGCACTTATGTAACCCAGCAGTTGCTAGAAAAAAAAGGTTTGCATGGGTGTGACCTGCAGTCAAAGTCAGTTTTCATTTTGTTGCTGTTAGCTATCTTGAGCTTCTCTTGGATCTGGCGGCTCTGAGGGAGTCTTTTTATACACATATATATTTTTATATCACGTGCGTGTACACACACATAAACACACGCACACATACTTTATTTTTTTTTTTCTGTATTATACTAAAGTACTCATAAAGCCTCCACAGTCCATCTGTTCAGCCTTCTGTATCTGTACCCTCATGACCTTTGCTTTATGTGCTACAATGTACTTTGCTTTTTTTAACATGATTTTCCATCTCCAGTCTGGATAATATGTTATTGATGAAATCACCTTTCCCAATAATCCGGTGACTTCTGTCTTGTAAACCCCCAAATACACTCCTTGATGCCCTAAGTATTAAACTCTTGCAAATAAATTTGTCCTATATCTCTAAGAGTCTGTATTTGACTAAGATTATTGCTGAATCCCAGAGTTTTTGTTTCATTTTGGGTATTTTTGGTGTTGTATGCCAAGCCAATGATTAAAGTCTTTATCTCCATCAACTTTTTCATCTCTATCCTGATCACATTTTCATCATATTTGTTAAACTACCATTGTTGCCTTACTGTACATACCTTGAATCTACAGCTCATGGGCTTTTGCATGTAAAAAATGCTTCAGCTGCCCTCAAGTCCAGCCCAGCAGAAGAGGACTTTAATTTCAGACTGGCTTTCAGTACCCAGATCGTGCCACTGGATTTAATGATCTAGAGTTTTTGACCATCGAAGCTACTATGTTACTACTGTTCTGGAAAACACTTGTCCAAAATGAGTCTGGATGTGTGATATCCCCCAGCGTGCTCTCTGCGGGGTACTGATCGTGAAGCTGTGCTTTCCCCTACATCATTTGTCTAACTTCTTTATTTCTATGCACTGAAAACTTGCCTGACCGCTTACTCAGAGTAATTTTGAGAAATGAGAAAAGTCTTGTCTCAATCGGGTTCGCTTAAAGATCTGGGTCTGTAGCTGCTATCGCAACAGTGCGACCGTAGCGGCAAAGCTGGGCAGCCTTTAGAGGAAGGCAGGGAGATGGGACCTGAGAGTGCAGATGGCAGTAGTGGCGCGTGGGGGGCAGTGGGGAACTTAAAGCACCATGGCTGGCTAAGCGAGGGCATCCTCTAAGCAGCTCCGCGGGGCGGGCGCGCGTGTAAATTCCGATGAAATGTTTGTCAGTCAGGGGATGCTTCCTGTGTTTCCTCCTACCAGTATGGAGGCTAAATCGCTGGTGTCAGGATGATACGAGTAAACTGAAGGTCACTTTCAGCACACTTTAGCATGCCTTGAAGGCACTGCTGATAAGGAGAAAGGCAAAAGGACAAAGGCAAAATTAACTTCTAATTTCCCACCAAAACTGCGACTGTCAGAAGTGAAATCTCTTGTAACGTACAGTACAGGACTGTATATTAAATATCCCTATCTGATTCAGCCCATCACAGAGACCGAGCATGTAACATCATGTGTCCATATAAGTATAATTTTACCTGGATCCTAACATGTAGCTAGAGCAAAATTTTAGTGACACATTTTCATATCTATCTTCAGTTAAAAAGCTTTCTGCCCTAAATTAGGTGAATATATAAACACATCAGATATATTAATTTTCTGTTGAGAATGCTTTAGTGATTGCTTACAAAGAGAAGTTATTTACATGCTGATATAAGACATTACTTAGCATAACGAGTGATAATTTTCTCATCCTCAAAGGTATTAGGCTCTTATGTGTTATACCTAACTCAGTTTTGTAGTTTTGCTGTTCAGTATGCTCCCCAGGTGTATTTCTGGAAAAAAAAAAAAAAAAAAAAATTTTATCTGTGTGTTGGTACATAACATGTCTACCTGCTTCTTAAAACGCAGCCATCTCTAATGTAATGGCTCTGCCCTCTCTCACGTGCACCTTTTTGAGAAATGACTAATTCAACCCCTGAGGATAACTGCTCATTTATGTTGCACATTTGCATGGGATCACTTCCCCTTCCTTCTCATAAGAAAAAAAAAAAAGCAGTCTCTATGTACGTGGGAGTGAAGAGTCAAATTGTAATAGTTGTTATTGCCACTAACAACATTGATCTGGTCCTTTAAAAAGAAAACAGTTCCTAAAGACAGTTTTAAAAGTCTGAAGCAGAGAAGAATATGTTTTCCTGGTATGAGTTGTGGAAAGTCCCTTCGCTAATTTTAAAGTTAACCAAAAAATACGTTTGTGTTCAGAGTTTATACCACTGGAAAATAAAATCTTGTGTTTATCCACCAGTTGGATGAAATAGAAGGAAAATTAATGCAAGTCTCTCTTGATAATCTCTTGGTTATGGAGATGCTGAAACGGCCTCACGTGTTAAAGACTTCGGCTCTTTGCTTGCTTGCTTTATTGTGGAGGATCATGGTAGGGGTATGAAGGGCAGTGATGGTCTCTGTAATGTGGATGAGGAATAGCACGAGACCGACTTGCTGAACTGAGACAATAAACTTTGGTAACATTTATGATGAATTCAAAACAGTGACAGGCTGTGAGCCCTACAGTCACTCTCAGTTTTATGGTCTTAAATTATGAGCTGTTCAAAAATACACTGTATTTTATGCTTAAATAGTTTTATATCTGTTTATACCTTAATTGAAATGGTATGTAGCTATCCATGAGTACCTTTCATATGAAGGCCATTATTAAATATTGGTATCGCAAAAGCGTCTTAAAAACGCATTTTTTTTTTTTTTTTATTGCACCACAGGGTAAGAGTTTGTTAAGAATCTCTCCATTAAACAACCAAGCCTTTAAGGTTTTTGCCTGTAGCCGGTATTGGTTCCGATTTCTCAACAATGATATAACTGCCTGCTGATTACAGGAAAAAGATAACACACAGAGAGACAGAGAGGTCAGTATATGGCTGAGAGCAAACAGTTCATATTCCTGAGCTTCCCATGGCACAACCTGAGGGTTGTAATCCTCCCAGAGCGCTCTCCATGCAAAGATGGAAAAGCTACTTCTAAGTCTTTAGAAAACCCTCATGAGTGGAAAAACTTGAAAAAGCAAATGTCTGCTTACTCCTAAAATCATAATCCTGATGTGATAGCAGGAAGCCAGGTCTCTTCATAGGGAACTCAGCTCTGAAGGGACGTGGAGAGATCTCTAATCCAAGCTCCTTTTGAAAGCAGGGTCAGCTGGGAGCGCCAGCTGGGCTGCTCGAGCCTTTGTCCAGGCAGGCCTTGAAAAGCAACCAGGACGGAGATGGCCCAGCCTCACGGGGAAACCTCTTTGACTGTTCTCAGCATGGAAAAGTTTCTCCCCTTACAAGTGGCTGCTTACTGCTGTTGTGCCTCGTCCTCACTGTGTTGCCAAGTGCCTGACTCCATCTCCTCAGTGACCTCTTGCAGGCAGACGCAGGCAGCTTTTGGGCCCCCTCAGAGCTGTCTCTTCTCCAGGCTGAGCAGCGCCATGCCTCAGCTTCCCCTCACAGGGCACCAGCCCGGGCAGGAGTGTTCCTCAGATAGGCATCAGCTGCAAAAACTGCTTTGCCTCCCCTGCTGTAGCGGGTGCTCTGCGAGGGGCCCTCCCAGGAGGGAAGGCTGGCACAAAGAGGACTTCTGACACAGGAAAATACTGGGGCTAGCAGCACTGAGCAGTTGAATGGTGCAAGGAACCGTGCGTGCTGGCTTGGGTTCGCAACGCGGCGCTGGCCGTCTCCGAGCCTTTATGTTAGAAATCATTGTGCAAAGCAAACAAGAACTGTGCGCGCGCAGCAGCAGGGATCGCAGTGCGGCGTGTCTAGTGCCCCCCGCCTCACTGCGCTCGACTAGCGCAAGGAGGTGCTTTCAGTGTATGAGAGGAGAGGGCCAAGAGTCTCTGTACCACTTGTTCATCTCCTGAACTCTACTAGGCCACTCTTGAGGAAGAACAGTAACTGCAGTGCACAAGCACTTAGTTCCAGCGTATATATACAAACATTTGCTTCATGAGTAATCTTTGGCAGGCACAGTTAGTAGCAAATCTGGAAAATCAGAAGTCTTAGCTTCAGCAGAAGAGTTCATGGGTTCTGCAGGAGCTGCAAAAAGTAGAGGTTCCCAGAGTATTTTGATTCCCTTTTGTTTTTGTTTTGTTTGTTTCCTTAGAGAAATGTCTCCCCCTTCCCTCCCTCCCCATCCTCTTCATTTGTCGTGAATACTGCATGTGCTCTTGCCCTCTTACCTTCACTGCTGTAATGTCTTTCCCTGCCAACAAACAGTGATGAAACATGAGATAGAAAATCTTGAGATCTGCAATTTCCATGTTAGGAAAAAAAAAAAAAAAAAAAAGTTGGGGGAGGGAGGGAAAGGGGAGAAGGGGAGGGTTAGATATTTTGAGAAAACTTCCTCTGGAAGTTTCTTAACAGGGGGCTGCAGGAATCTACTCAGTATCTGAGTTCTGAAAACACTGAGGGGGAAAAAAAAAACAAAAAAACCCCATGAACACGATGTGAACTTTACTCTATTCTGGCCCTAAACCTAGAGGAGTCTTTCACACTTTCATCTTTCAACTGTGGTAAGATGAGACCAGACAGCCAATTAGCAATGATGCATATCTGCAGACTAGACATCATGGGACAAAGCTGCAGCCACTTTAAAATAGCAAAACTCCATTGCCTTCCCAGACTTTGTTTCTTTGCCCTAGATAGGGATAGTGCCTATTTAGTGTATTTAGTGGGCTTGCGGGTATAATTATGTATAGGTCTTGGCTAGAAAAAGTGGCACAACCACAGAAACAAGCCAGGGCCATTATTGTCCAGTGGTAACAATTGCATCTTTGCCAGATTTGTCATGAAATAATGTTGCTGATCCTGTTATAGCTGAAAGTTGTTTACTTCACACTGTAAATAAGGCATCCCAACTTAAGATTCTGTTTCTTACATGTTCTGCAAGCCAGATGTTTTTCTAAAGAATGGCTAACAAAATTGGAAAGAAGGTGAGACTCCATGAAGTTATTTTTAATTCTCTCTGCACATACATAAAGACCAACTTCATCAACTATATAATAACAGTGATGCTCCTTTTATGAGGCAGGTCAGACTCTCAGTGCTGATATATAAATTTTTTTTAATAAAGCAAATTGTCAGATTTTTTTTACCACAAAAGAGTTCAAACAGATTTTTAATGCAAGGGTCAGACTATCTTCACTATAAATCACTAAATCACTCCTGAAATCAGTGCTTTTTAAATAGAATTATGGAGTTAGAGAAATAATAAAAACTGCTTAGCAGATGTTTAAAAACTGTTGCTTTTCAGTGTTCCTTTGATTATCAGTAGGCCAAGATAACAATGGGAATTGCTTGAGTAGAAGGCTAACTACCAGCACGCATTCAATTTACATCTTAATGCTGTTTTTGTTGTTTTTCCTGTTCAAGTAAACTACTTCTCAGGATGCACCTGTATAATGAATTTCTATGGGAATAGACTTTTGTGATTTTTTTTCCCTGCTGTGTAAACATGAGAGGGTGTTCCAGAGAACAGACGAGATTAAAGCAAATGGCTTCTCAAAACATTAGGAGTCAAGTGTGATTTTAACCAGGAATTAGGAGGTTAGGGGTCATGCCTCTCCCCTTCTTTCTATTGAAAAAATCCATAAGAATTAGTCAAAATGGATTCAATTGGCCCATAAAAGCTACTGTATGAGCTGTACAGTCAAGGTGCTGCTTCAGTAGTATCTTGTATATGAGTGAGGAAGCAAATCTTGCACGTGTGTCCAGCACAAATCTATCATAGTCCCATTTAGGTCTTATAACTGAGGTCTTCAGTAGCATAGAGGCCTTCTGCTAGTCCTCAGTGCCGAGCTGAATATTGTCGACAGCTCTTGAACCATCAGTGAAATACCTGACTACCACAGCATATTTAAAAATCCCCTAGTCAACTAGCCTGTACCAAGTTTCTGAAGTCTTAAGACAAATCGCATGCATATATTTTAAATTTGCAAGCGGTGATGACCTTTGACTAACACTGACTACAGGTCTAGCTGACCTTGGCAGCATGAGAGGGTCATTTCTTGACATGGCTGAACTGTTCCTGAACAATTTATCCACTGTGCTTGGTACAAACAGTCTTTTCTTCAGTATCAGGCATGCATGTCTTATCTTTCTACCTATTCTTTTTTTTTTTTTTTTTTTTTTTTTAAAAAAAAAGAATCTTAGCTATTGTGAAGCAGGCAAAGAAAAACATGTTCTCTATTTATATTGTTTGTTCTCCTTGGCCTCTACTATTCTATCTTGGACAATAACATTTCATGAATGCCTGTTTTTACACATTTTTTGCTTGGATGATTTTAAAGGCGTCTCCTTTTCTTCGCCTGCACTTCAGAATAGAGTTTCAGGGCCTGTATCTGTGATGCTGACATTGATGAGAGATTTGCGATTGACTCAGCTGGGTTTGAAGAACATCTAATATTGCCTTCTGACTGCAAGAAAAAAAGAAAACGTCATTCTCCTCAAATGTCAGAATAATTCTTGAGAGAAGACAGGAGCAAATGAGATGAAAATGAAGGAAGAGAACTCCTTTTTCCTGACTCATATTCCCAGAAGAGTCTAGATTCATAGAAGCAAGACAGAGACTTCTCAGGTATCCCGAATGAAGAATTCAGTCTGTTCTCCTTTCTCTTGGAGTGAAGTTCTATAATTTCCTTTTTTTTTTTTTTGCAGTAGAAGAGGCAAAAGATCATGTCAGCTTTTGTTTTAAGATCAGTGTTTTCTTTGCAGTGGATTACCAATGACAGTCTTTAAAGCAGGTTTACTCATGTGAATTAGTTGTGTCTCTGTGTAGACAGTGACAAATGCAAGTGTGTTTACTTGGAATGTTTTATTTTTCCTAGTGAAAATGCTGTGAAGCTACTGCACGTGAGCAGTATCTCTGAGAAAGAAACCTATGATTATGAATTTTAAAGGACAGAATTAATTCCTGTCTGCCTCCCTCCAGTCCCCCTCCCTTGCCTTGGCTATTCTGTTGTTGGGTTTGTTTGTTTGTTTTTTTTTTTTCCCCTCCGTTTTGTTGTTTTGAAAATGGTTTGGGATGACTCAGAGGCATTTCCTTTTCTTTAAGCAGCCTTCAGACATTACATCAGGAGAGCTTTTACTCTTGTATTGCTTTCTTTTTTAAACATTCCTGATATATATATATTCCTCTCTCATTGTTTTAAAGCTTTAAAGCTAGTCGGTGTTAGAGATAAAAGATGCAGGTGTTACAGACTATATTTTAACCTTGTCAATTTAGGCCACAATGTAATGTAATGGCCACAATGTAACAACATGTAATGTTCATTTTAATAATGATTTCTGTGGAAGACATTTATTTTTGTTCAAGAGCACGAATCTCAGAAGGAATTTACCTGTACAGTTCTATTAGGATGTCCTTGTTTAAAAATCTGGAAAGTAAAGCATAATGCAAATGAAATCAGTTATGCTATGAATAATGTAAGCTATCCATTATTCCTTTTTATTATAAAAAGTTGCACGTGCTTCCCAAACCTATATAGATACATTCCTGTTATGTGATCCCCATCGCAATGCAGGCCATGGGAGACAATGGAAGAAGCAGAGACCAGAGGATTAAGCTTGGCTGGAGTGCCAGGCCAAAATTGCATCTAAATTGCCCCCAAAGTGCCACCATGTCTTCACATTGGTCATCTGTGTCTCCATGAAATATAACTTGGCTCTCTGCAGGGTGGGGATCTTCTTGTGCCCCTGCTCCTCTTCCCAGGAGGGTGCCCTACATGTGCCCTACATGTATCTGTGGGTTAGCCAGCCAGAGACCAACTTGCATCCTAGGGGAGGTAGCCACTGCCCTCTCCCAAAAGCAGCTGAACGTGTGTCTCCAAGGCAGAGTTTGGCTCTCAGAGTTAACACAAGCCTGTGCCTCATTATTGTTTCCTAATGAAACAGTCTCTTTGGCTGAGATCCTGCAGAGATTTATGTGCTGCTTAATTCTACACACTGGGAATAATCTTGCTGATTTCCGTGGGACTACGGTAGTGTGTAAATGCAAGGCTTTGCAGTATTTGTCTGTGAAAATGAAGAAGTCTTGAAACAATGCAAGTGTATTTCCAAGCAGTAAGTTAGTTTAAACATAAAATAGCTTTAGACATATTGCCAGTTATGCAACCTTGCGATGCTGGGGGGAAGGGAAGAAGGAGCATTTTCTCCAGCTTAAAATGGAGCTTGAAAATCCTCCTGCAATCTACAGATTAGAGATTGTTTCAAAATTGGTATTAGGATCTGGTTTGAAATAAATTTCACTGCAAAATAAAGTTGATTATCAAAGTTTCTAGGTCTTAACTCCTCAGCAGCAAGAACAAGTAGAAAATTCAAGCAAAAATGTTACTTCTATGAGTTATATAGATTTAGATTTATAATAGTTTCAAAAACAGGAAAAAAAAAGATGGCCTGTAATTGCATACATCTACAATGTTAGTTCTTTCTCTTCCTTTCCCCCTCAGCCTGGTGCAATTCTTACTACTTCCCCCTGCCTTGTCTCACAGGATGAGATGTTCAGGATCCTGAGAGAAAGTAATTCTCAGACTAAGCAAGGAGCCCAGGGAAAGAGTAATGTGCAATTAGATAAAGCACATCATGGCATGGCTAGCAGTTCTGTCTGCAGTGCCCTCTTTCTAGCCTAGGACACTTTCTCATGATGTCCTCCCCTGCTCTGGACACACCTGTTCTGAGGACCTTGAGTTCTGATCCACTCACTCGGACAGAAGAATATATATATATATATATATATATATATATNTATATTTTTTTTTTTTCCAACAAGTAAATGAGCTCTGTTGGCTAAGTTTCTGTGCAGTGACTGGAGTTTTGCAAGAACAGAGACCCCAGCCTACTGGAGGGTAGCTACCAAGATTGCCGAGAGCCTCCTAGGAGAAGGATCATGGTAGTGGAAACAAACTGGTTGAAGCTGATTATATGGCTGGGAAGGCTACATACCAGGGTTATGCATCAGAGTGGGCTTAAGTTATGTTGTTTTCCAACTGTTTTGGGTGGGGGACGGGAGAAGAGAGTTGGTAAGAGTTGGCAAGCAAGGCAGCTAGTGAAGCTGGGATCAAGAAAAACTGCATGTCTGTTGTGATTTGGTCCCTGCTTTTCCAGCATCCCTCATTCACACACAACTTGAATTTGAAGTCTCCTAGCCGGAAGGACTGGTAGAGGTGAAAATAAGGGAAGGGAGCTTACCCGTATGCTAAAAGAGCGTGGTAACCTCAGTCTTGGGAACAGATTAGCTTCTGTGGTGCTCTAATCCTCTGTCTAGAATGAGCCAAACTCTCCGTTACTTAACTGAGCAAAGCTCCCATTGAGTTGTGCTTGATTAACAGCTATGGCATTTGGCTGTGCGTAATTGTGATCATGAGAAATGCTTTGGCATTTCGGCTCAGCCCAGCCAGTGTTGATCTCCACAGCTGCTGGTTCCCAGCATTTCCCAGCTACTGTTGTGCCCTGTCTGGGGAGCGAGGGAAATCTGCTCTCTGAGCAGCTGCAAAATGCTGCATTAGGTGTGCTGAAGGGCAAAGCTCTGGTAAGACTGGCAAGAGGGGATGAGGCGGTGGCTGAGCACAAACCTTTCGCTTTTCCAGCACATCTGTAGTTTCATTGTCAAGCAAATGTTGTTGGCTGCTTTTTCTTAATTAAAAAAAAAAAAAAAAAAAAAGAGTTGCTGGCTTTGCCTTTTGGGACTTGTGCAGTGCAAAGCCATTACTATTTACCATTATGTAAGATCTTTTATGCATCTGCCTTGATAGTGAAAGAAGGTCTGTTTCTCTTAATGGAGCCAGCAGACCTGATTTCAAACAGTTTTTAAGGTCTCAAGCAGTAAGAGATAGAGACCATATTGCACCACGGAATTCAGTGGTAAAGTTGTGTTGTCTAAGTTTCAGGGTGATTATGAGAGTATCGAGCTGTGTCCACCATGGAGCACCATGGAGGCTGCCTAAAACTGTTTTCTTCAGACAGACTATGAGGTTTCACCTGCTGACTGTTGTCCATGGCTTCTCACTGATCCATGTAGCTGGAAAATCTGCATGTCACACATGGACAGCAATACCGTATTGGTGCTAGGCTAATGCTGGAGTCACCTGATGCAAAAAATTGTCTTTGGTCAGTATTGCCTTTAAGAAAACATAAATTGCACCCTTGTTGCACTTGTCTAATGAGTGCTCATCATTTTTTGTTTCAAATGAATTCAAAGAACGCCATATATCCCTTCAAAAAAGACAGCCAAACTGTATAGACTGGAAAATATGATACTACACAGGGCAGTGTCCTACTGTAGCCTTTGAATTAAAAAAAAAAAAAAAAAAACCCAAAGCCTGCAGGCTGCATAGTGTTTAACTAAAGAGGTGGAATTAATGAATTAGGTGTGCACCTGTGCTGTGATTTTTTATGAGAGGCAGATTATGAAAAGGGCTTTAAACTTATGGAATCCATAATATTTGGCAGAGTTTATTGGTTTTCCTTTCCACAACCTTGGCTTATTCCTTGAAGATCACATGTACACATAATGAATAGGAGAAATTTCCTTTTGTGAGTAATACTTTTTCAGTATCTTAACTTCTTTTCTGTATCAAGAAGAAATGGTTATGAGAAAAAAAAAAAAAGAAAGTAAACATAAATGAACATCATTT
>VZSV01000027.1:6810219-6844254 GCA_013398735.1 Nothocercus julius | reverse complement strand
TCCTTAATGGCAATTCCTTTTAACCTGAACAACAGTGTGGCCTGAATGAGGACTTCAGGATACAGCAATAAAAAGAAGAATGCTGTACGCAGGCTTGGGATTCAGAGGCACCGGTGTGCAGTCCCTGTGCCAGCAGTGAAGGGCCCCAGAGCTGGGTTTTGAGAACATAAGGCTCTTCCTGCTGGCTGAAATTGCTCTGGAGTCACTATCTTTATCCTTCTTGGGATAGGTAACGTGGGTCCTGCCATCTGTACTACTGACCACCATATATATCCAATCCTTTTATTTAAAGTTGAAAGACCATTATTCTCATGTTCATTTGTTCAGCTTCTTTCCCATTTGCAAGGGTGTAATGACAGGTAAAGGCATATGGCTGGTATGTATAAAAGGCTGGACATTATTTTAGGGGACAGTAATAGGCATAAACAACTGGATTTATTTGATTTTCTGGGCAGAAGGAGGATCTCAGTAAGGAATTAATTGTCTTAATGTTTTGTCTTGTTTTCATGAAAGAATAACTAACATTTTGACCTAATTCTTTCTCTGAATTTCTGCAATTATATGCCATTTGAAGAGTGTTTTTTTGTTTCTTTCCCCCTCCTTCCTTGGGAACACAAGGAATTCCTTTCTGTTGCCTGAAGTTGATCTTCCCAAATATCCAGGTATTGTGTCTGTAAATCCGAAAAGAGCAGAAGTGAGGAGAAAACTGGAGAGCATAAGAACATAACATAAAACAGATCATCCGCTAGCCAAAAACATACATTGCTCACGTCTACTTTTGCCTGGTTGGTATGTGGTTTACACCAGCTTAGCTAATAGTTCCTGACACTCTGAGTGGATGGAAGCAAGTCCGGGTACACTTGGTGTGGTCTGATCTCATCTATTTTACCTTTATTCTTATATACAGGTTTCTCCAATTTGGTGTCATCTTTGGGGCTCTGATATGTTAAACGGGACCATGCAAGATTACTTCTGCACAGAAGCTACCACTGCCCCTCGAAAGCTGTGTGGCTGTGCCCTGCCTGCTCTGTAATTTACAGCGCCACTTTTGCTTGGATAGTATAAAAAGAAAGGGAGGGACAAGTAAATTACGGCAGTGCAGTCTATGGTACTTTGTAGCTTTTATGAGGCTGCTAAGCCTGACTGCAGAGCAGAGATGCAGAGGGTTGCTTTAGTCTCCGCTGCATTTCATTTTACAGTGTCCACTTTGTGTACCACTTTATTGCATTGAATTTTAAGGAGTATTATTTTGTTATTGATGTTATTCATGAATTACAGGTTTAATTGATAGGGATCTTACATGCAGGAAAGGGCTCCTAATGTGTGTGCATGTCACTGTTACTACTTTCTTTCTTTTTCTGGTGCTTTTCTATAGTGAATCTACTCTTGCAGCTGTAGTAACGCTGCACTGTTACTTGCAGATTGCTTACATGCAGATTGCTTACATGCAGTTTCATACTTGTCTTTCAAAAAGCAAATATATTTACGTTTCCTAATGAACATTTTAAAGATTTTAATTTGGGGTTGAATGACTCTAAGCTTTAATGAGGTAATGTTATTTTGTGTATTGGATCTATTCTTTGCTACCCAGGACATCCCAGGAAATTAATGAATGCTCTGGTGTTCAAGATCTGTACCTGTGTAATTAATTCTTCTTTTTAGCATTTTGAATGGGAGTAAATAATGTTTTGTGTGTGTGTGTGCAGATGGACAAATTAAATATATATTTATTTAGAAAGTAAGCAAGAGCTATGGACATTAAGAAAGTCTTTAGTATCGGATAATATTCCTGAAATTGGGTGATGCATAATAAATTTTAGACTAAAATTTATTATCCGAGCAGGATCTAAGTTCTAGCTTTTCAACAAGGCCCTTTACTTTAAATAAGACATCTGCAGTTTTTAAGCAGTAATTGTCCCTTCCAAATATTTGGCCAAATCAAATTCTGGTGCAGTTCACCATAGCTTCATTGCCTTTAACACACTAATGTCCGCTCTCATCTCTTAAGCCTATGGTTGACCTATTACAGAGACAACCTTGTCATGAACTAATATGAACAATATACTTGATTTTTAGTAATCTAAATGTTTTAGCAGCACCTTCAACTGTGTCACACTGTTAATTTAGCACTAAACATGTCTTTTTTTTTTAATACTAAATGCTCTTAAATTTCCTTGAGTTCTATGCTGAGAGATATATTACACTGGTACACTGGAGCGGAGAATAAGACAAAGAGGAATGTATGCCATTTCCAAAAATTAAAAGAAAAAAAATATGTTTTACCTGATTTACCCTGCTGGAACATGCAGCTTTGCTTAAAAAAAAAAAAAAAAAAAAAAAAAAAACTCAAAACAGAGTACATGAAAATATAACAACAACTCAGTAGGAAGCATAATACAGAAATGCTTCATGTAGAAATCCCTTTGATTTGTTTTTCTTTCATGTGTGGTACTATTATTTATAATTCTAGCGTTTATTTGCATGTGTCTAACCATAGTGTTTACTCCCAGGAATTGTTTTGTGATGGCTGATTGCCCCAAATCAAGGATGGCTAGATAACCTTGCCTTCAGCGAAAATAGCTTGGTGTTTTTTCAGCGGAGAAAATACTATTATTGATAGAATACAAAAATCAAATATTTTTCCTTTATCCACTAGCCTGCATATGGAATAAAATGAAATCTGACCTCCTATAATAACTTATAGCATAATATTAATGACCTTTTTCAGGAATGTGATTCTTGGGTTGAAATGTAAACTAAAAATGCATTTGATTCTACTTGTTTTCCCCTACTGTACTCAGAAGCCTAGTAGAATAACGTTAACTTGAAGAATTATGACCTAATAAAAAGCCTGGCTTCCATTTTGCTCACTGAAATCTTCATTCAGAATAAAAACTTCAGCAGACTCTCCTGAACACGTTGGTAACATGACACCAGCCAGGGCTGTGACTGCTCTCATCTTCTTGCCTTACATTCCTTAACCACGCCCTGAGATATCCTGTGTGTGTCCTGAAGACTGTTCTAAGCCAAACCCCCCTACCAAAAAAGTTTATAGAGCTCCAGGAGGCCATGAAATCCAGAAAGAGGTTTCTTGTTGGACCCTTCTGTAATTTCATCAGTTATACTTGCTTTCATTACAGACATGTTGAATTATTACATCAGTACACTATTATCCCTAAAAAAGATGATATATTGAAAAATGCATCTCTCTGTTCACTGTTCTTGTACTATCTTACATGTATAGAAAACAAGTAGTGCCATATGCAATAAAAGCTGTAAGCCTGATTTCCTATACATTTGTGCATAATACGTAGATTACTTATGTCTAATAAATTAACATGGCAAGTCTTCCTCAGCAGAGGTATTGCCTTTCCTCCATCCTGCCATCTATGAATCCACACAACTTTATTAGACAAAATATTTTTTTATAACTGTTACTGTTCTGTTAAAACTTGCTTGAAATTGCTCTGGAAATTGCAAAAGTGTTGCAAGATAGACAAATGGATTGAGGCACATATGCAAGCAGTTGTGTAAACCGACTTCCTTTGGAATATTGAATGATGATAAATCCTGAGTTGCTAGACTGAACCTCCTTCAACCGCTGGACTGCAAAATCTGCACCCCACTTGAGGGAAGAAATGAGAACACCCCCACTGTTGCCAGATTGGATTTGCTGCAACTCAGAACAATTTTTCCAGTTCTTAGAGATCTCTGAATGGATTTTATTCTGAAATACTATCACTGGATGGTGACTGATTTGGTTGTGTTTTTTTTTTTTTTTTTTTCCTTCCCCATGCTAAGAATTTTGGAGACTAGAAAAAGAAAGTTGTGAACCTAGAGTGTAACTCTCTGTCAATCCTCTTCCACCCACCAGGAAAATTCATGGCATTTGAGTTGCTCTGTTTCAATTTTACTACTTTTGTTTTTTCAAGTTTTTAACCTTGCAACCTTTCTCTGCAGAAGTCTCATTCATTGGGACATGCATTCTCTAATGTCTGGTGTGGAAGTGTAGACATAGGACCAAAAGTTGCTTGATTTTTTCTATATTCAGTCTGTGGCAGCCACTCTCTTAGCAGCATCTGATGAGAAGGCTAAAAAGAACTACGTACTCTGGATAGTTTTCTGTCCCCTTCCTTTTCCCCTTTCCTTTTCATTTCTCTCCCTAGAGGAGAGCATTTCAGGTTTCCAGGAATTAGGGATACTTGGATTATCGTAGGTAGACTGACTACGCTATCTTTTAGAGAGACAATGGCTACTCCCTCTATCCTGAAGTTCTAAAATACTGATGATTACCCAAGCTAAACGGATTAGCTCAAGTGGCTATCGGCTGTTTTAAACAGCCCATTAACCACAGTTTTGGTGTAAGCGTATGCTTCAGGAAGGTTTTTAAGTGGAATTGGTATTTGCAAAAATCAGATTAAAAAAAAAATAAAAAGAGCAAAACCCCCTAGGCATAAAAAAAGAGAGTGACATTTATCTGAACATAAGGTTACCATAGTTTTCTGTAGTCATCCACTTCCTCGTGGCTGTAAAATGTGATTCTTGAAATGACTTCTGTACATGTGTTATCTGAATAGCTACTACCACGGGCTTGGTTGATGCTAATGCTCAGTCCAGCAGAGTTTGTGTTTCATCTCCAAGTGAATATGTACATCTGCATGCATATGTGCTAGAAGAGTAATGTTTTCATGCAAAGAAATTAAAGGCCTTAAGCAACTCAATGGATTTACCAAAGTGGAATCCTCTGAGAGGCAGAACGGTATTTATATGTGAAATTTACAGTTTTTGCCCTGTATGGTTACTCAGAAGTTACACTTGAGAAAAGAGGATGCAATGTTAAAGTAGTTACTGAAAAGTAAAGAAAAAAGAGACTTTTATTTTAGACCTTTCCTACAGGAACTGCAGAGTCTGTATATATTCTGACAGGACTCCTAAAGCTAAAATTCCTAAGAGCAAAACATGCATCTGTGTGAGATATGCTTATGTGCTGGTGAGGCACTGCGTAATGGTCACTACTTCTCCCCTACTGTCACTGCTGCTTTCATTACAGAGGGAGAAGGAGCTATTTCGCAGCTGCTTCTGGAGAGATTTTTTTCTTTCTTTCTTCTTTTTCTTCTTATCTCTTTGACATTATTCTGCCGGTTTTGTCAGTTGAATTTTCTTCCTGCCTGAATTATTCCTGCTTTAAAAATGGAAAGCTGACTCTGAGAGTTTTCTGTTTGGGATTTTCATCTTTTGTATCTTAGGTTCCTTTCAGTGAGCTGTTTCTCTTTATAGCTCTTTTTGCTGGCGTCTCTGGAAGGTGCCTCTGTCCCCGTTCCCCGGGCACAGGGAGCACTCAGCTGTACCCTGGGTCTTCTCTGAAACTTGTCATGATGAATGTCTGCCTTTGCAGCTTGTGATAGCCTCAGGCAACTCAGATTGCTTCTGGGTTTTAGAGCTGCTTAAGGATGTTTGCTGGAGCCTTTGGGTCTTGCATTAGACAGTGGCTGATCCCCTGCAAAGTTGCCATTATTTCAGACTTTTAGAGCTGTGTCAACATGACAGGCTTGAGCAAGCCTATCTTGTTCAAGGTTATAGGGAGCAGCATTGTCTGACTGGCAAATCAGCTAGCACAGATGCAAAGCTTTTTACTGGAGTAGGTTTTTTGGACCAGTCAATGAGAATGGCAATTGAGAGAGAGGGAGCTCATGGCAGAAACACTGCTTCTGCCTTGCTCCTCCACTAAGGAAGAATTGCCGGTGTATTCGAGCAACCTTCCTGTACCAGAAAAGGGCTTTCAGTATTGCTTTAGACTCTGTAGGTTGCTTGTTTTGTCTTAAGAAGCTCTGGATGGAATTGTCTTAAGAATGGTTACCTTGGGCCAACTGTGATGATCTGAGGTGTCCTGGCTAATGCTGTGTCCAACAGCTGGTCATGTCCAGGGCACTGATGCTGCTTAGCTCCACCACCCCATTTCTCAGCATGTGTGGGGCAGGTTCCAGAACATGTCAGAACAGGTTGGACCAGCAGCAGTTAGCTATGGAGGGTGAGATACCAGTGAGGTTCTCACCTCATTGGTTTTGTTTACTTCTCATGCTCGCTCAAGCGCTGAAGACAAGTATCTCTTAGAGCTACCCAAAGCCACCTCATAGAGTAATATTCTCACTTGACCTACATCTTATTAGTATTTTTCACTGCATAGCTGTATTATCTTCAATCCTGTAAGAGTTATATGCTTCAACTGGTTTAAACCATTTCCTGGTTTCAGGTCTGCCTATAACCAAAACCATCTCATAGCCTTACAGGCTAATATATATATGTGCATATCAACTTACTGCTATGCATGCGCCTTTCCTTTTGATGCACCCAGGCACCTAGCAAAACTTCCCTAAAATTGGGACCTTGATGGAAAAAAAAGGCCCAGAAAATTCTAGTGAGGATGATAACTAACTGTACTAGTTAATGACCTTTCTGAGAAGCTTATCAAGCAAATACTGAAGAGTCTTTGAACATGCCCTTAACACAGGAACTGATACTGGGCTCATCAGTGCTGCAGATTAAACAGTATCATTCAGGGAATTGTTTATCACTGTGATCCTCAAGAATAGGAATGGTTAGAGGCAAATACCAGCCATTTTGTCCTGGTATGGGCTAGTTTTTCAAACACTTCAGCAGATGAAAGCTACATTGTGTTTTGCTTTATGGATGTTATCCTGCCTGTTATTATCTTTTAGCGTATGGGAGTTGATATTGCATTTAGATGGACAAACTCTTTTTTTTTTCTAATATTAGAAAAAAAAAAAAAGCATTTTCTGCCATTTCCTGCCCTCCCCCCCCCTTTTTTTTCTTTCTTCCTTTTTTTTTCCTCTCCTTACCTCAGTACTTTGGCTGTGGAGAAGGGATACTTTCACAGTTATTGATGGATGCCATGGTTGGATTTCTACTGCACCTACCCACCTTTTGTAGCCTTTTGACTCTAGGCTTTTTTGTGTTTTTACTGAATTGATGAAATTCAATTGACCTAAGCACCTAATTTTGGACTCGGATTTTTGAGAACCTGGCGTCAACCTATATTCTGTGTGTAACTGAACAGTAGTAGAAAGAATATTCTACTCTTAGAGAGTGTCTTTGCTTAGAGACTCTTAGAGAGTGTCAAAGACTTTCAGAGTACTTGATAGGAGTAAATTCACTGATCACTGAAACCTTCCACATCTGGAGTGGAACAGTGTTGTTGAACAATTTGTTACAGGGAAAACACTGCCACACCTGAAGGGTTCACACTTCCCAGTTCACACTTACATATCTAAGACAGATAATCTCTTTACACATCATAGCTAGACCTTTCAGTCACGAAAATAGAAGGAAAAGGAGAATCTAAGAGATTGCGCCAGGAGAAGCAATAGCCTGCTTTCTGAAAATGAAGAATTTTCACTTCTGCCTCCTCCTGTGTGATTAGTCATCCTGCGAACCAGCTGTTCACCATTGACTGGGCAATGTTCCAGCTGTATGAGATTATTGGCATGCCCCAATCATCACCCATTTCTGCCTACGCTGTCTGCCTACATGCTTGAAATGTTCACTCCTTCAGCTTTTGGGTCAACAGGAGGCTGGAGGTTGTGTGAGGGTGAGATGAGGATACTTCTACAATGAACAAGACCTCTCATTTTGTTACCTTTGTCACACTTTTCTTCCTTCAGTGGAGTTTTCAGTTGACTTAGCAAAGCAATGAGGGGTTTTCTCAAATGGGGATCATGTTGCAACACAAGGGGCTTTTTGTTGTTTTTTAGCAGTCCTGGGTTAAACCATCTTCAGCAGCTAAAATAAGGCCCATATCTTTTTCAAAAAGGTGGGTTTCTGAGTGCTTGAGTTTTGCTGAGTGACTCACGGAGGGATTGCACAGAGTCTTAACATTTCTCTGTGGTCTCAGGTAACGATATCTGTAACCCCTCTCTCCTCCTAGGGCTCAGCACATCATTGCATCTTAGTCCAAAGGTTTTTGGAAGGGTTACAAAAATTACTCGGTTAGACTCCCTGAAATGTGACAGACTCGCTTGGAAATAAAGCCTGTACTAAGAGACTATAAGAAACCGTTGGCCTATGGCTGTTTTAGTTAGTGGATGTACTTTGTAATTTTTTCTTTGTACTTCACAAACATTATTTGAGTGTCAGAATGCATCAATGAGTTAAGTATACATAAAGCTAAAACAGAAAGGTAAGTTGCTTGAGAGCAAGGCCTAAAAAAAATTTTTTTTTTTCCCCTCCTTAATCCTGCAGTAAATATGTCTGATAGTCCTGGTCTTGTTCTCTTCTGCTTTGTTTCAAAGGAGTGGGAGAGTCTCTGGTCACTGCCCTTCTATAGCCATGAGCTCAGGCAGACATTTCTGAATGAGCCGCGAGGGCCTTGAATCTGTGGCATGGGAAGAACAAGTTGTGACCTTGTGGGAGAAAAAGTGATTACTGTTCAACTCTAGCAATTGGCTGTGCTTTCCATGCGCTCTTGAAAAACACAGATTAAAAAATAACATAAAACTGGCGTATGTGGTTACCCTCCCACATACCCAGCTCAGAAGCTTAAAAGAGCTCTGATATCACCTGGACAGTCAGTGGTGAGAGCAAGGTGGGGTTATATTTTCTTTAGTGTTGAAAGACAAAAAGAGCTACCTGAACACCCTGGGAATGTGATTATCATTTATCTGTATTAGTGGAATTATGGCCTACTGACTTTTCATATTGACTGGTCTGCTTTGCCTGTCCTATCAGGCTATGGAGAAGAGAGGTGGGAAGGGTGCTCGAGGGTGCAACAGTATGATCCTCATACACAGGGAAATGCGTGTGTATAAATGTATTTCTCTTCTTGCACTGATCTGCATCCACAAATAAGCAGATTGCAATAAAGCATGGGATGAAAATTCTCGATTTTCTTCATAGATAGCTAGTCCTGAAAAGCAGATCAGTTCTCAAAACAACTGCCTTGCCAAATGCCACATTTCTAAAAGTTTATGATGAAAGATATGCTAGTGAGAATTCAGCATTGACAACCCAGCAGTGATGCAACAAAATCTTTATCTTTTAAGGTCAGGCTTTCTTCTTTGTCCCCTCTGTAGCTTTTCAAGAAATGACTCTGTTGATGAGCATTCATCAGGTTTTATTTAGGAGGCTTATTTTCTATATTCTCCCTCTGACATCAGTTGAGGAAAGAGCTTCTTAAAAACAGTAGGGCTGTCATGTTACTGAGTATCTTTATTCTTTGACCTTTTGTATAAAACACACGTAAAAATGATTCTGTTTAAAACAACAAAGAAATTTCTGCATTAATATTAATTATCTGAAAATAAAAAGAAAATAAAAAGATTTCTAGTCCTCCTCATCCTATGCTATTTTTTTTTTTTTTCTGTGTACTTAACCACAGAAAATTCACCACTTTCATATTTATTATGTACCTGGTCATGCATCAAAAGTCTAGGACCTAAGCCTACTTTCTCCAGGATCTCGCTGTGGAGCCAAAGCTTTCCCCTAGCCTACATTTGGGAGGCTGTGTTTCTTAGCATATTTTTTGAATAGGTGATGACAGTAGAAACAGGCACAAGTACCCTCTTCCTTTCTGTTCAGCTGGCGATAGCTTCAGACGAACGAAAATCAGCGCTGTTCTGTGGCAACACAGGATTGACAAAGACATGTGTAGATACCGTACAGGAAGCTCTGTCGTGCTGGCTGTTCCCAGCAACAACCTCTTGGGGTGGAGAAGCTACAGAGCCAAGAGAAGAGTGAAAAGGGGATCAGCAGAGCAGGAATATCAGGGAGCCCCTTCTCTTGTAACCCTTTTCTGCCTGGGACTACCTGCTCGGTGGGTAGAGTTTGTGGGTAGATGTGGGCTTGCCATTTTGATCGTCTGATCTGATAGAAGCAGGATATATTTGCAGGTTGAATTCGGTGAAGGCTTACGAGGAGGGGGTAAGCTTTGTCTGGCCCTTCTCTCCACATCCATATTACAGGTCTGTGGATACACCCGCAAGGGCAGGAATGCGGGTGTCAGCTGCCTTTCCGAGGGCTATGCCTGCTCTGTAATCAAGCTCCAAACCAAGTTGGGAGGGAGTTTAGCTGTTTTTTTTTTGTTTTGTTCTGTATTTCTTGGTCGTGTGTAAAATAGGACTGCAGTGAGGCATTTTAACACCAGAGCTGGAGTGTCCCTCGGGCACCCCCCTGTTCCGAACCCTTCTCCTGCTGTTTAGTATTATATTATTATTTTCTTCTCCTGCGTGTCCTTCTTAGCATGCTCTCCTTACAGCCCAGCTGGTACAGTTCGTAATTGGCAGGCCATTCGGGACTTAGGCAAAAATAGCTAGAAATTAAAACACGATTGACTGACCACTCTCTCCCCTGCCTTGCACCTTCTGTAGATACTTCCATGTGCGGAGAATGACTGGGACATTATATCATTTTGATCTGGTAAGGCTTTATGTATGTGTCGCAGAGACATGAATGAGTAGGGAAAGCATATGGCTGCAGTTGCATAAAACCAAAACCAATAGTGTGCATAAAGGCTTCTACTAGTTCTTACTATGGTTAAGGCTCTTTGCTTTTGGTATATTGCCTTCTCTTTAATTATTTATAACATTAATAATACATAAGTCTTCTTTCTACTCAGTCCCAGTGGGACCCTGTCATGAAATTAAAAGATTAGCTATGATATTACTGTACCTGCTAAACAGAAGGACACTGATTATGCTAGATAGTGGTATCTAGAAAGTATACTGATTGTTTTAGATAGTGAATGATGATAGCGAATGCCACGCTAGTGAGCTGGAATTAAAAAAGGGAGAGGGAGTGTCAAGCTATTATAAGCTCTGTAACAGTAATTCTGGACACCTTAACAGTGCCTTAATAACTAAGATGACTCTGAAAGTATCAAACCCCCAAACCTTACAGGGAGGAATGTACTGCAGTAAACTGTGTGTGTGTGGGGGGGGGGGGGGCGGTGTGTCATACTTTCAGAGTCAGCTTAGTAGGGGAGTACCTACCCTACTTGTAGCAAGACTGATTAATGAAATGCTTTCAAATTTTTAGTTATGAAGGTGAAAGACTGATAATTAATCTATATAATTATCAGAATTGACCTTACAACCATTTGTGTTGTTTTGGAAGGGGTGATGGGCAGAGAGAAAAGTCTGCCATAACAATTCACCCACCCTCAGTTTGACTGGATCTACATCACCCTTGCTTTCTTAAAAAAAAATAAAAAATAAAAAGGGGAAACTTTGGTGAAGTTTGTTTTACTTACTATGTGATGTTTAGGTATCAGTACTTAGTTAAAAGGGCATTTTTTTTCCAGCAGATGGCCAATATATGGCTTTTAGCAGAGTTTTTTGCCTTTTTGTGTACTCTTTGTCATGCACTGATGCTGGCATATTTGTTATCTGCACTACGGAATTGCTGTTCTGTACCACACTGAAACATTGGGATATGCCACTGAAGCAAGTGCAGTTCCCATTTTGAAGGTAGAAGCTTCTTTTTGAAGGCTGCTCATATTCTTGCATAAAGTAATGTATTTCAAAGCCGTAAGGAAATCCGTCAGGCTGAATATCACACTGAGGCACTTTTTAAAAATTTTTAACTAATTAATTAATACACACTAGAACTTCTCAAGACTTAGAATGTTAGGGATATCCTAGGAGAAGTGGATTTGCTGGCAGAGGCAAAGATGCACCACAGAGGATCAAAGATGCACCATAAATTCATTACTGCATGGACAACCACCGAAGAACTGAGAGGCACAGCCTGATGCAGAAGTCAGCAGTGATCTGTTGATTTGGTATGTAATCTGTTCCGAATGCGTGGCAGAGTTGTGCTGTGGCTAGATTTGTTGAGCTGCGCTTACTGCAGAGTTGACTGGCATATCATAAAGTTGCAGCTATCTACTCCAGGTTATTTCTGAGGTTATTCTGAACCCCAAACACATCTTGAAAATGTAGTCAACTGCTTTCTCTGTCGCACAGTAAGACTGAAATTTAAAGATGTCTGCTTTTCAGATGGAAATATTGAATCCAGTGTGTTTGGTAGCAACTTTTTTCTTGTTTGAGCCCACTGAATGTGAGAGTTTTATTGGACTGAAATGAAGGCAGAGCATAGAAGGAATTAGTGTTTTAGCGTGCTCTGTTGTTAACATGATGAGTGACTTATCCTGAGATTTTGTTTCCTTTCAGTTGTCGGGAAGACAAGCTTAAATAGGTTCTGTCTGGTTGGTCATTGGTGTTTAAGCATGCAGCAACATTTTGAAAGACAGCTTTAATCCAACTGCTGGGTTAGGATAAACCAGAAAGGAGACTGCACATCCTGAAGAACTTCCATGGAGAAAAGGGAGAGAAGTGAGAAGATGGATAGGATAGAGGACCTGGATGCAAACGACTGTGCGCTAATTACCATGCCTTGTTTATTATTATTATTATCATTTTTAATCTCTTTAACTGGTTGCTCCTGGCCCTGCTGATCTTACTGTCTTGGCTCCTATGATTTTGCTTCTCCTTCATGCTAGATGCTTGTGGAAACTGTGTCAAGAGCATGAGAGAGAGTTTGTATTTTTTAGTGGTGGGTGAATATCTGAATTGACTCCAGGTGAGCCACCTTCTAGACTCATCAGCCTGCTGCCACACCTGAACTAATTAGCCTCACCAAGGTTGTTTTATTTACTGTGAGGACATCCCCAGAAATTCTGTCTGTGAGGGGAAAAAGAGCTTAAATCATTCAAACAGCCTCCTTCTCATATCCATTTTCTGTTAGAGTTATTGTCATCTTTAGTCCCTATGCAATATTGAGAGCAAACTGATAATTGTAGCTTTCATAAATTGTTAGTACAATCACTTTTTCTAGGTTAAATGATTTATGATTTTTTTTTTTTACCGCAGCCTTATAAACAGGAAAAGCCAGCCTAAAGATAGAAGAGAAATGCTAATTAAAGAAAGATAGAAATACAAATTTAAAACAGACACAGTAGGGCAGAGAATTTAAACAAAAAAGCGTCTCTTATATTACAACCTAAGTCATAATTATATGTCCTAAGTCTTCTATTATGTCCTAAGCTTTAATCGCAGACAACAGGGGTTGGGAAAACTAAGCCTGAACAGCCGTATTTGGCAGAAGCTCCAGAATGAGATTCGTCTTAGAGGAGAAAGTAGGAAGTAAAGTCTCATGAGGAACGTGTAACATTAGGACACTCCAGCTTGGGCAAGGAAAGAAGATGAAAACTGGGGCTGCTGCCACGAAGGAAGCAGAGAGAAGTAAACCAGCAAGTATAGGCCAGAACTGGATGTCCCCTCAAGTTCCTGGTGGAGAACCTGATTGTTAAGTATGATCTGATAATGTATTTTATTGTTTTCTTATTTTGTTACTGTGCTTCCAATTTAGTTTAACTCTTAACTTCGAAGTAAGGCTAAAGCTAATGTAGTTTTCCAGAATTTTGTCTGATAGCCTAAGTATTCAAATTATCTGGACAAACTAGGGAAATCTGTCATGGTGGTGGTGGTTTATCTTTGCAACAGGGTGGTTTTGCAGATTCCAAAAAAGCTTGTCAGACACCGTGAGTGATATTTTATAGAGTATATGTCCGAGGAAGTGTTATTTTGGGGACTGGAAATACTGGATGCAGGGTTTACAGAAGGAAACAGCAGATGTTAACAGAGCAAGGGATAGTCAAGAATGTGGGTTATAGTGCACGTCAGTGCCTGCAGCATCTGCGGAGAAGTAACTTTTTGCATTTTTCTACCAGTCTGAAGGCTCTGTGAATTACTCTCCTCACTGACTTCAGGACTCCTTTCTCCCCTGTTTGAGGACAATTTTAAATAGTTTCTTGTGTGAGGGAAGTGATGGTCTAGCAGTCTTAGATCTTGAGAAACAAGGGGTCCCAATAATTAAAACAGCCAGTTTCTAAAACCTTTAATACAGTTTATAGTAAATACAAACTTTAATCCAGTATTCCAGTTTATAGGACATGGGATTATGAAAGGATGCAAAATTGCTATTTCTGAGTGATCTTAGTAAGACTGCTCCGCTATGTATTGCAGAAGGCTCCCTCTGCAGCCAACCTCTTTTTGCTTCCGTTTGTGTCTCCCGCTCCAAGTGGCCATTGAGAGACCTGTCGTGCCTCAGTTACGTACAAGGCTCCTGATCAGTCCTCTTCGCCAGTCTTCCTTTCAGGGGATCTCTGTCTGCCTCAGTCTTCCCCGTTTATTCTTTCTTTGTCTCTACATCCACTGAATTGCCCCAGTAGTCTAAAATTACAGCTGTTATGGAGAGCATGCTTACCAAATCTGAGTAATTAAAGCATCTCTTTTCTTTATCCACTTAGTACAAAGAAGAAAAACAAAAATACAGCTTAGATAAGTAATCAGGAGGGTTCCAGCTCACACAATTCATTAGCTGAAAGTAGATTAATAAAATCACAAGATTTCAAAAACCAAGGATGTCCTTTCTGTTTTTTTAATTAATATTTATTTATTTATGAGAGTATTTTTTTAATTAAAACTGTTTTTTTCCCCGCAAAGCAAAAGGCACATCTCTAACCATCCTGATTTTATATTTTTATTCCTGCTTCATATCATAGGGATGCTGTACAGTTTCCAGAGAAAACTATTAAGTATTTTGCATGAATAAAATCCAGCAATATTTTCTAATTCTATTCTTTTAAAGCCATGGCTATTTTTTCTGAAGTTTAAACAAAAGCAGAAAATGGATACGAGTGGGTCTTCTACCTGTATTAAATTTTTGTCTCCCATAGTAGCTGCCCGTAGTAAGGAAATGTGGAAGTTCTCAGGGACAGACTTTAGTGAGAAGCTCAGAAAAAACAGAGTATGTGGAAATGGGAGCAGGGATCTACCCCCATTTTGAGGACTGTGGCCTGCCCATTCCCCACGGGGAGATGCACTAGGTTACTCTCCAAGTGAACTACTGAGGCCAAAGCCTTGCTTTCTTTATTCCTAGCTGCCAGTTGGGAAAGTAATTCCTCTCCACCTTTGCCATCTATTCAGGAGCATTCAGAGAGTATACATTCTTTGCTCACATATCCCTGAAACAGTTTTTTTTGTAGGGAAAGAAAATTATAAGTCCTTTGGAGTTTACGTTACACAGACAATTCACACACCTCTGATATAGAATGTATCTGCAGCTGTGGCATTGCAAACCCTGGGTTGTTTGCCTTTATTGGAAGGCTTCTGCTCTTTTTGCAAGACACCCTTTTGCCCTCAAAGCAGGGATCTCATTGCCTGGGAAAAGAGCCACCCAACTTTCACCCTGTGAAAGAGGTTTAGAGAGAGCTGCTCCTGCTGCTGCTGCTGCTGCTGCTGCTGCTGCTGCTGCTGCTGCTGCGTCCGCGTCCTCCCGGGCTGGGTCACAAAGAAAAGGCTGGCTGACACCTTTGAGAAACAAGAGCGTGTTTCCACATCTCTGTCTCCTTTGCATAATGTGTGATATCTGAATTAAGTTTCGTGACATATTAACACTCTGGAGCTGACTTAATATAGTGTGTTGTGTAATACATTATGTATGACTTGGGCATCAATTGTGCTGGGGCTTTTGGAGCCACAGACTTGAAAATGTCTCTTCCAGTGACAGAAATCTTAAACAACATTGAAACCAAATTCTGTTGGCAGCATTTGAGTTTGTATTCCTTGTCCCATTACAATGTCTTTTACTTGCAAAACCATTCATGTTCGAGCCATCTACCTTCCTCTTTTCTCCTCCATGTACTTGTCACAAAGTCCCCGTTCCACATCTTTCATATTACAAATATTCCCATGGTGCTGCATGGTAATTTTAGTTTTGTAACATCAGAAGTATCAGAATTATGTTAGCTTTGCTGGGCATGGGCACTATGATGTGAAGAAGAACAACGCTTAACATTAACATTTATAACAACAACCTGCTACAAAGAGGAGTCAGCAGCGAACCCCTCCCCCGTGTCTTTTCCTGCTTGTGTATTCACATTTCATGCTTCCAAATACAGCTAAGATATATCTTATCTGAAGTTATCCTGTAACCTATACATTGGTCTGACATTGGATACAGTATATGTATAGGCAAATATGCAGTCGGAGGTTTATTGGTCTTAATATAACTCATCTTAAGCCAGATTACTTTGTTTCAAAATTAGAATCTTAGAACATATTAATTATGGACATATCCCCAGACAACATGGCTGTCCACAGGGGATTTCTGCCTTTCACTCTGATTAGTGCTAATAGGAGCTACCCATGTAAACTCCTAGAGGACCCAGAGGAGAAAAAAATTTCTGATGGTATTTAAGTTGTACTTTTATATCCGGGTGTAGAACAATACTCCAAGTGTTCAGAGTGCAATTTGGAAGTGTGCTGGGTGATGCTAGCTGGAAGCCCTTCCTGTTATGTAGTGGATAGCAGAAAGCATATTACAATACTATGCACAGCATTGACTCTATTTTTTTTAATTATATATACATATAGTTATGTACATATAGAGTTTTCTATCTTATATGTTTTATGTATGAAATATTTTTGTTTAAACTGATTTAGACATTAGGATTTTCTTTTTTCAGCAGTGGACTGAGGAATGTAGTATTATATAAATAATGCCTATACGACCTTGTGTGCAATAATTATCTACTTGTCATGATTATCCCGCCTTAGATTGCTAAGGAAAAATCATCTATGTTTGAATTAGCAGCAGGAACAATTTTCAAAGAGAGAAGAGGTTGTTCATGGTGGAAGCTAGATAAACTTAAAGATTATTTGGCCTATGTTGACTAAGACTTCTGGGCTTTAGTGTAAACTAAGGATACAATAATTAAGAGCTTCTTAGTGATGGAGAATTTAGTGCATTTTTTGACAATTCATCTCAGTAGCTAATTATACTTAAAGCATGCTTTTTATCTCCAGATTGAACTTGCAAATACTGGATACTGTTCTGTGTCTGCCCACTAATTTAGAGTCTTCTGAAATATCTTCTTCTTGTCTAGTCCCTTAAAGATTATAATCTTCTCTTTGAAGGCACAAAATGCAGTTACTTCAGTGTCTCATCAGAAAGAGTCTCTTTTTCCAAGCCTTGAATCATTCCTGTTGCTCTTCTCTGCACTCTTTCCAAGTTATTTTTGTTTTTATTTATTTATTTATTCATTTTAATTAAAGGTATTGCAGTTTCCCAGAGGCCTGCCTCGTTTTCTTTGAAGAGATTATGGTGTGCTTGGCTTCAAATTCATGTCTGTGGCTGCCCCTTGCTAAGCAATGGGTGCACGTCTCTGTGCCTGCCATCACGCAGAGCGGTCTGGCTCCCGCGATGAACTCGATGCAAGCAGCATGCCTGCGTTATCCAGAATCCAACCTAAACGTTTTGCTGCTTAACACCATTCAGAAACTGCACCCAGAAATAAAGTAGGATCTATTCCAAATGGTCATGTCTATTCTTAGTAGTAGCTACATCTTATGATCATCATGGTAGACCCATGTGATGGGAGGTCAGTGTTTCAGGGGGAGGTGATAAAAGCATGGATAGTGTGAATGGGGGCTGCTCTGAAGAAAAGTCATGGTATTCTGATATGGAAAAGGAAAATAATAATGTGTGACGTTCTTGTAGTTAGGCCAGCTGCTTTGCAACCATTGAAGAGCTAGCAGTACCATTACCGGGAATAGTATTAACACAAGAAAAGTAATTCTGTGAGTCTGCTCTTCGCAAAGAACATAAATCAAACTCTAGCATTAGACAAGTGACGATGCTTTGGCAAAGCAATGAACTGACTCTAGTGAGTAAACAAATAGATCTGAATAAGAAAAGTCATGGGCTTTTTACAGATAAGCTAAGGAACTGTCCAATCTCAACTGATTGCTCCTGAGAGTCTTGGCAGACCAGCTTCCTGCTAACGAACCATTTGAAATCTTCTGACTGGAATTATTCTTCTCCCTCCTGCATTTTCAGAGAAGTTGAAAATTTTTTTTTTTTTTTTTAAATCAGTCCTCAAAAGGAAAGGGAAGAAAAGCCCGATGGGGGGAGGACAGGAGGGGAGGAAAAAGGAAAGAGAAAGCTGGCCTATACCTTTGTACCATTGTAGTAAGGAGGGAAGTTATGCTGGAAAGATGGAAAATAAGTGATGCTGGAAAATCGGAAGAGTGCAACTGTGATCCCTGTGTCTGTGGATCACCTCTTTTACACAGACTGTGACAAAGCATTGTGGTATCTGAAGCCAGAAAATAAAATATTTCAATTATTTGTTCTATTCTGGTTGTATTTTGAAGGACAGCTCTGGAAATCTTAAACTTTTAACCCACTTTTCCACGCTATACTCTGTGGCAACACAGAATGCAAAACTGTGTAAATACCACCTTTCTGTAACCGTATTTTGTTGCAAGAAATGCATATGTGCATCTTCAGGTTTCTGCTTATGGTGCAGAATTGATTTAACCATCTTATTCGGCCTCTCTTGAGGTCTTCATTTGGTTCATATTTAGGTTTCTGTCTTTGATCAAAGTTTCATTTCAATGGGGACTATAGTATTTATATTGTTATGAGGGGCTCCCATTGCGCAATGTAGATAAATAGATCTAGGCCTTGAATATCTTCCCTATAAATTTGTTTTGCTAATCATGTTAGACTACATTATTATTAAACTCACAGAAGCCAAGCCAAACAGTTGCTTCAAAGTTGAAGTAATAGCAAAAAAGCTGTACAGGCCTTTGAGATACCATAACACTCTTCTTAAAGTACAGGTGTTAAGTGTGATATCCTGACGAGAGGGATAGACAGCCTGTGGGCTCATGCTTTCCTACAATTACTTGATTTTTTTTTTTAATCTAACTTTTGCTAAATAAGATTGCACATTGCTGCAGGCTGAATTACTGTGGGTATCATCTCAAGAAGTGATCTGTGTAAGGACAGGCCCCAGAATATTGCCTCATTTCCATAATTAGCTCAGGTTATTGCCACCCAGTCCTTCTACTACTACAAAAATCCATGGTGTTTAGAAAGGGCCTAAGCGCCTAACATTTCTGGTTTATACTTTTTAATAGTTAATATGATCCTATCGAGCTGGGTTTCAGTGCGGGGGACCTACACGATGCTTTAAAGCTTCATTAACAAAGAACTTTACTCAAGGAGGAGATGTTAATAAGTAATGAAACAAAGGGCCTGTTACAGAGATTAAATGTGCTTGTGTCCAAGTACAAAGTTCGTGTTGCAAAGTGCAGCTGTTGCTCTGCTCATAACCCTAGGGCAACCCCGCAAGCCGAGTTCAGAGTCTGCCGGCTTTCCTGTAACCCAGCTGACCAGGGCAAGGTCTAGCCGAAGTTCAAAGTGCAGTGTCTGCGGGCTGGCTCGCCCTGGCTGCTGCGGTATCTCTCACGTTTGGGATAAGCCATGGGGAGACTATAAGCACCAGCAAGGAACACCTCCTCTTCTGTTCTCTGGTGTGTCAGATTGCATTAAAGAAAGCGCGTTTTAGTTGGAGTCACTGAATCGTTTAAGCTCTGTGTGTTGTGTAATAGACTGACCTAAACAACGCACTGGAGGAACACGCTCATAAAATGATGCATACAGAAAATAAAGCCTGTCTTCATGTTCCTTCCTCTGAGATATATTTAAATGAGAAAAAGGAAGTAAAAGAAGTAATTGTCCATATACAAATGGGCAAAGCTGAACACTTTAAAAGGGAAAAAACTAAATTGTGTGTTTTCTTTGTGTCATGGTAACTGTGTTCCGCACTGTGGGACTGAAGAGAACTCCCCAATGCAGCAGAATATCTTGCTTTCAAATCTCCCTTTTTTTTTTTTTTTTTTCCTCCCTCAAAGGCTTTTTATGAAGCTAACCCCAACTTTCTTATGCAGAAGGTCCGGATATGCCTCCCTGCAAAACCCACCTGTGCAGCTTTCTTGATTAGGTGAGATCACATCAAAGGCTGTTTCACCCAGTTTTGGTAGATTCTGAGTGGGAATGGAAACCTCAGCACCGATGGCTGTACAGGTCTTGTCTGTGCAAAAAGGCTAGTACAAGTAGCCTCGGAGGAATTTGTATTTTGGGCAATGCTGTAGCTGTACTGCAGATGCAGAAAAGTGGCCTATCTGTTGCCACATCCTTCCTTGAGGAAGGGAAGGTAAACCAGGGGTGGTATAGACCATGTCATGAGTCTTGATGTCCATGATGTGCAGCAGGTCTGAGCACAGACTGCTGTTAACTCTCTTCACTGAAAAACACATGGATGTTCAGGAAACATCTCAAACAGCAGAAGTTTGCTCTGTTTGTATCCTAGCTTGTTTTTCTTGTAGTTCAGTAAAATTAATCACCAGAAGTCATGATTAAAAACAGGACCCAGGACCAAAGTACCTGAAAATACTAGTTGTCCTGGACCGAAAGATGAATGTGTTTAGATGTGATGATTTTTTCCCTTCTTGCAAACATTCCAAAGTCCAGCAAACATAAAGAAGTCTTTGATGAATTAGTCCTAGTTGTTACATCATGCCCAAACTTCCACTTCTGAGCTACTTGACAAGCTAACCAGAGATCAGACTGGAGCCCACGCTGGACCTGGTGAAGCAGGGTTTCAGAGGAGAAGTGGAACTTGAAGCACTTAGCAGTGCTGAAAGATTAGCTCCTCTCCTGGACATTTCTTCAGCTTTTGATTGTACTGGAAATGAGACTGTGCATTTTTTCTTTAAAAAAAGAAGTAGAGGTCCAAAGTAATCTATTATAATAGCTGAGCCCCTCCTGGGAAGACCTGTGGAAGGAACTGGACCTCTGCTATCCCTTTCCACTCCTGGAAACTTGACAGTATTCAGCTTTCTTTCCAGTACCCTTTGCTGCCTCCATGCAACCACTGTAGCAAACAGATTTGAGACCCTGAGACCAATATACACGGGGTTATACACTTCTACCTCCTTACCTCTTCATCTCTTGGTATGGCTACTCTTTCACTACATTTGTGCTTGAGTGAAACTAGATAGTGGCCCGAACATAAGCAAAGCAGAGATCATATAGATGGATGGAAATAAGCCAAGCTTCATGTGGAAGAAAGGAAAAACAAAACAAAACAAACAAACAAAAAAAAACAGGACAACCATGCTGCTATCTATCTTTGATGGCAGGACATATCCACAGTTAGTTAATTTGGTCTGCACTGATGCAAATCCCTAGCATAGCAGCATCTGTGAGTAATAACTTATGTTGCTCCTGTTGCCCAAGTTTCACCCTAGTCTGTTTGTCATGTCTTAGGCATTTCTCTGCTAGACCGATTATACCTGCCCTTGAAATCCTCATTTCTTAAGAAACTCTGAATAGGGTCACTAGTCTCCCCAGCAATATAGGCTACTGCAAACATATAGAAGGTGAGGAGAAGATGATAGAATTAACAGGAGCCAAGCATATTTACATTGCTTGCTGCAGTATTGGAAGTATGATTATGTAACTCTGCTAGATGGTAACTGTAGATTTAAACCTTGCCTTGCTTCATCAAGAAAAGTTGTCCTTGCCAGACTACCATGAGGTAGATTTCTCTCCTTCTTTTCTCTTGGAGTTTGCCATATTCTTTGTGTAATGTATTTGTAGGGGATGGGATAATGGGAGGGAAAACCGTGCGCGAAGCCCTGTGGTTACTTATGCTGTGTGGGATAGGGTGGCGAGGTGCTGTTCTGGTATGCAGTCCAAATCAGGCAAAGCAGGTTTAGAAGCCAGCAACTATTCTGGTTGTCGGCTTTGCTGGAGTAGGTGGGAGAATGTTTGTTTCCTCCCTTCTGCCCCTGCTTAATTTTCACAAAGCCGTTCTGTGTCCATTTGAAGGAAAGGCTTGAGCTGAAAAATAGTAGCTATCCAGGAAAATGATTTGCAGTACAATTCTATTTTAGCATGTTTTATCTTTTTGTCTCTGTTTAATGTGCGTTTGTTTTAAAATTACTGTTTACTTTGCCAGCAGACAGTTCAAGAACCAACCCACCTCTTCTCTACCTGAAGCAAGAACCAGACCAGGGAGCAGGATTGAGCTGGTGCTTGTTGGCTGCAGCTCTGCGGGAGTCCCAGTGTGGAGAGAGACCTGACAGGTAAGCAGAAGTCAGAGATACTATCCAAGAGACTTGAGAGGAGTAGTATTGCCAGCTGCACTCCTTTGAAGAAAAATCTCGGTAGAGGGTATGTACATGCAGATATGGCTTGCAGAGTTTTATCTTGAAATTAGTATCTTTCCCCTGAGAATCTTTGCCTCTGAATTGCTTTTGTAGCTTACACATTTCCCTGCTTTTGCTTTCTCACCCTTTCAAGGGAAAAGGCCAGCAGAAAAGCTCTCCATCGTTAGCTTCCTCCTTCATTTAAATTCAAATGTCTTAGAGAAATTACGAAGAAATTTCCTTTGGCAGCAATACTGAAAGCAAACAAACGAGATTAGCGCAAAATAGGATTGGCACAGCTGCTCTTGGGGTGGAGGTTTCGCTTGTTGCTGTTTTTTTTTTTTTTTGGTCTTCCCTCCAGTTTAGAAACCTTATTTTCAGAATCTTCTGCATTCAGTCTTGTCCACTCCACACTGCAGTGGTAGATCAAGAGGGCTTGTCTGCAAGCTAAAGCTTTACTGCTTTATTCTGCTGGGGTGGTTATCAAGGCAAACTCTCCACCACCTCTTGCCCTTTTCTAATGCAGATGGTGTTGCATCGGTCAGAAGGTTCTTTTACAGATATCAGTGATGCTCTGTAAAGTGAAAGGACGTCTGCTATTCTATGTTATATTTATGCAGTAAAACTGCTCCTGCAGTAAGATGTTTTAGTGATATAATTACTTGTTTTTAAAAATCATATTTCAAACAAACAAAAAAAAAAAAACCACAAAACCAACCCTCTACTGTTTAAAAGTCAGGAGCAGAAGAGGTGTCTGCATAGTTGACAACTCTGAGTTGACAGAAATGAGCCATACAATGTGTCTTCATATTGAGTTGGGGGGACGCATCACTACAAAATAACAGGAGAAGAGTAAATTGAAAGGAAATTATTTTTATAGGTATATGAACTTTGCCAAATTTCTTCAAAACTGCTGTTCAAACAGTAGTGAGGTTTTTCACTGATTAAATACTCCACTGGCAAGAACCCCAATCTTTTCTTCTTGAACCCTGTAACATAGCCTACTCTGTGTGAAATAATGATTGAAATGTCTTTTTTCTTCTTTTTAATCTGTATAAAACAGTCACATTTGCCTATAATATGTACCTCATTATGAAAAGAACTTATTCCTTTGGGTATCCCTGAATTACATGAAGTTTCATACAAAAACATTTTTGTATCATTTTTATATTAAAGGGACATTTCCATATGAACTTGTTTATTGTCAGAATTTGGGTTCTGGTTTGCCGTAGTTGAAAGCTATTGAAAGATGGAGGCTCAAAACATTGTTGCTGGAGATGCTTTGTTTAATTTCAGAGCTCAGGTTTTGGTGGCAGCTTGCACAGAATGGTTGAGGTTGGAGCTTAAAATTTTCAAAAACACCTTAAAACTCAATAAAATGACATCTAACCTGGCAGTAATTTAAAATACTAAGTGATAATTTTCATGGCAAATGAACTGAAATAGATGGATCTTTTAGAGTTAAAACAGAATGTTTTTCCATCCTCTTTCAGCTTATTCCTCCCTTCTCTAAGTCACTTTTGCACTCTGGGATTAATCCTTTTTTCCTGTTTTTGTTTCCCAAAGAGCTGCTTGGTCAGGTATCAGTATGGCCATGTAGTTTTTTTCTGTGGAGGATTTTCTAACTTTTTAGTCATAACTGAAAATTTATGTGCTAAGTTCAACCCAATGAATTACATGACAAATCTGCAGCAGTGCAGACGCCATCACGGAGACAGAGAGACTGTCTGTCTGTCTTGCCAAATATCTCAGCAGTCCTAGGACAGAATAAGCTCTCTAATGCATGGACTATGTGACAATGAGATGTGCTGACTTTTTGATATATACGTGTACAAAGTTCCTATTAAAGCTTTTGTTTCAGAATGGGAGGTTTGATGTAGCTGGGCGTGTACTGTGCTTTAAGATCTCTTGGAGATGGAAGAGGCATCGTTAGGGCATTTCAGTATCTTATCAGCCATTTCATTTGGCAGAGTGAAGAAAAAGAATGAGCAACTTCTAATCCTTAACACCTTTAAAGTGTGTGTTTGTGTGTGTAGGGCATGCTGCTTAATATGACTTCAACTATGACAAAGCAAATCATCTTGTGCTTGTTTCCGTGAACTGAACTTATATCTAATTGCATTTTGATACAGTATTTATTGGCATCAATCTTTTTTTTTTTTTTTTCCGAATGTATACCTTGCCTGTGTTGTTTTCCTTGTATTCAAAACCAAGCTTCTTTCCCTGTAAGTAGAAGAATTGCTTACTTTCCAGTCAAAATAAGAACAGTTCCCATGGAAATAAATCGTAGCATGATTTGATGTGACTGAGGGATTAGTAGATATACATGGCACAAACAGTGGGCATTTAAATTTATTACTGTGGCTAACAGCCTTTTCAGCCATTTGCAGAAAACACGTATATAAAAATCTCTGCATGAAAGATTTAAAAATGTTTGTAAATTTGCTTTCTTCATAGCCCATTTAGACAGCATATAACTTTTAAATAATAGCAAAATTGCTTTGGCTTGCTTTGTTTGAGTTATTATTGACTGAGAAAATGAAGATATGAAGATATCCTAATTTATATGTTAAGACTTTTTTTTTTTCACTTTCCAGAAAAAAAAAAACCTTCAAATTAAATATAAACCAATTGATTTTACAGGGATCTTGTCTGAGCCACAACCTGTAGGTCAATAAAACTTTGGTTTCTTTTGCAAAATATCCTATCAATTATCTGAAGAATATAGTATAGTTTTGAAATTTTGGTCTCAATTTAATCTGGATTATTACAGTGATGCAGGGCTTGTTTACTTTGACTAGTATCAGTGGACAGTCCCTGATACAGCAAACCAGAGAGAGCTGTGAAAGGAAAGAAATACTGAAACAGTAACTTACCAAATTAAGTTTCCATCTCCCTTGTATCAAAATGCTGCATTTTTTTTCAAAAAAACCCACTTGTGTTCCCACATTTCACCATGTCTCTGTCTGCAGTGAAATTCAGCAACTGTTTCAAGGTACAGTGAGTGGATCCCATTTATATAAAACGGATATTAACACTTGCACAAAGCTAAATCAACCCCTGAAGTAATACATGTATGCAAAAAGGATATATGTATTTCATTTCACTTTTTGCCACATAATGAAGGTAATTTTCACATAAAAAGGATAAAAAGAATGCAGTTTGACATTCTTTTATCTAATTTTCCTTACATTTAACTTTGCGATGTTTATATATTTCCTTTTCTACCTGCTTTGCCATTGATTTTAGGAGCATGAGTAATGTAAACAAAATTTTGAAAACCCCATCCTGTATTTCTTCTTTATCAGTGAATATTCTCTCAGGCTGCAAAGTAATTCTGAAATTTAGGGTTTTAGCCAAGGTAACACGGCAGAACTCCTTCCTTGGAGCAGGGGTAGAATAAAAAGCTATGAGACTTCTAATGATCAGCAGAGATGATAGGACCTTGGCGAATGAAAAACCCCAGTGCAGTAAATCAAAGAAGACTGTCTTGAGTGTAGCGATATTTTTATGCTAATAAATTAGTGTCATAAGTGATTTGTCAATAAGAGGCAGAATATGCTGTGAAGGAAGGAGGAAAGCAGACGATACTTTGCTTTCATGTACAAATAAAAAGAGGGTGAGGTCACAAAGAATCTTCAACAAGATTTTTGCTATGAAAAATGTTGGTGTTCTGACCAACACTGCAATATTTGCATATTTAATTTCCGATGTACTTAAGATGCCTTGGTACCTAAGCTAGATTTGACCACTGAGAGTAGCTTAATGAGCGTTGTTCTGGTAAGGAGCTGCACTACTCTTCTGAAAAACGCTCTAGCTGAGGGATTTGCAGCACTTCTGAAGCAGTGGCTCCCAAATTCGCTTGAGTGGTAGCATATGCTGGGTTGTGCATGCGGGTAGGGAGAAGCTTGTATGTGTTATTCCACTGACGTTCAACACGAACTGCAAGTCCAGGTACTGCACAGAGTATCTGTCCCTTTTCATTCCTTTGCACAAGGACCAAACTCCGTGTCTGTCGCTTGCACACACTCGTACTGCACACGTTAACTCTTGCACACGACTGTGTCCCTGAGCACGCGGGACCTTGGTTTCTCCTAGTTGTTGTACAAACCCTACAAGGATGGAGAGCTGCTCTTTCTTGTGTGCTAGTAGTCCAGCAGAATAAAGATTTAACATGGTGAAGATATGAGTCCAAGGCAAAGCAAACTTCCCGCTGGGGAAATCCAGGGGAAATCTGAGGGAAATCCTTTTTCTTTAATCTGTATTTTTCATGCTGGGTCCTGCTGCATTTGACACTCATCCACTGCCGCTTTGTGCAAACAGATTTACAGGTGGAGGTCCAGTCTGACATTTTGGCACCATTTTCTGAAGTGTAACAATGAAAAAGACACTGGAAGGTCAAATCTTACCAAAAGTCTAAACTTTTCATACTTGTGCAACATTGATCTGTTTGTTTTAATTCATCTTGCTTTTTACAGATTCTGAAGGTGTATGTTAGTAACAAATTAAGAAATGGTACATGGATGTAATACTTCTGCAGTAGCTGGATCAGCTGTAGTAGAAATAGTGCCTTCTAATAATCTGTGTAAAAGTTACAATACTGAGAAAAAAAAGTTTCCAACTCTCTCAATCCCCAATTGCTTTGGGAGGGTAAAAAGATAGTTCATTTTGCATGTTCTTCCTGGAAAATTTTTATGTAGCTGCATTTATTTTGATGCAACAGTATAATGACTTCTTTTGGCATATCACTTGCTTTACTACTCATTTGAATGTTCTTGCAGATATGTGTGAAGTATTTGAATATTAATCTTTCTTATTACAGGAGTCTTTAAAGCTTTCCTCTCGCTCTCAGGTCCTCAATACCTCCTCTCAAAATCACAAGGGTCAAAGAAAAAGCCATTTAGCCCCCAACCTGTTGTAAGACAAGTCACAGCTGTGATGCAGAAATAAGGCTTAGAAGGGATTTTTAAGTTGAACTCATCATCTTTACCTAAAGACTGTGAGAATATGTCTACCACAGCTAGCTGTGCTGTAGTAGGGAGCACGTTGGAGTTGTTTGTAGTTGGAGAATGTAGGGGGGAACTATGTCTGTTAGCTATGTCTGTTAGTTAACAAACTATGCGCTTAGCAGAAGTTAGCTGGTAGATGTCTGGCCTGTCTGCAGCATGACTGAGGCAAAAATATACTGCTTATGCCATGCACACAGCCATACTGAGAGCCTGATTTTCACAGCATCCTCTGTATTGCTAATTTGGGATAAGACCTTCATAGTAGTAAATCATGTTCTCTGCAGTTTGGACACGTCTTTAAGGGTTTAACTAGAGCACACATGAGCCAATAACTCATAAGCAGCTCTCAAAGTCTGAGGACATCCTTTCACACGGGGTACTGAAAATTTTCAGAACCATGTCTGCATTGCGCCCTGCGATTGTAATTTCTCTTGAAGGTTTCTGATTTCAGCTCGTGATTCCTGGGTAGATGCGTATACCCATCTCCGGCTGCTGACCCTTGGTGTGACTTTCTGGTTCTTGATTTTTGGCCATGAGCATTTGGCTCTTTTCCCAGTTCTGGACAGTGGCCCTAACCTTTGGGCTGAATAGCCTGTGCTCTAGTCTGTAATCCTAGAAGGCCACCAGGTCATCTGTAATAGACTGTAGTCTCATTTGTTAGATAACAAATGAAGTCTAAAACAGCAGATATGTTATTTTAGGCCTGCATTTTTTATGAAAACTGTCAGCTATCCTGTTTGCATCCTGGATTTCTGTAAGCATTTTGCTAGATTGCTATCCGTGACTTTTCCTTTCAGTTGGTTACCATGTTGTGCCTAATGGCCCGTCTGTCTTTTGGGAGAATATAATCATATTTCAGCCAGTGGAGCGCGTGAACAGAACTGTGAGCATGTACACAAATTTCATATTGCTGGCTACGTGTTCGAAAATGAGTGCAAGTAAAGATGATATTGGCAGATTGTTATGAACTTCTATTTCAGTTTGTATCTGAGATGCTATGAACATTATTTTGGTACTTCTTCTGGAAGTTCATAATGTCACTTCATCACACATGACATAAGAGTGTACACATACACTCAAATGCAGGAAGTAATGTTGGTTATAGTTTTGTGGCTGAAACTCAGTGGATAAAAATGAGATATAAAGCTGACAATCAAAGTATGAAGGCAAATTTCAAGATGAAAGAGGAAGGAATTAAGTCTACACTGTATGTCAACGTTTAAGTGGGTAGAGGGCCAAGCTGCTTTGACAAGAAAATTAATGGATCACAAATGCAAAGCTGAGTCCTAAAATGAACTTACAGTTACTACTTAATCAGCTAGAAGATAGTATAGGCACTAATGCACAAAGAGTATGTAATATAGATACTTATATACATACACTTAACAAAAAATTACAAGATCTGTGTGAATTTTATTTAACTTTGTTAATCAATTCAAGGTGAAAAAGTCAGTGCTGATGCAATGGTTTTTCTTTGTTACTTTTTTTGATGGAACTAGATATCTAAGTTCAAAGCCAGATATCTGATGATCCACCCTGTCCTATTTCTGTTTCACAATATGTGTCAGCAGTCAATTTATGAAAATACTTGTTAGTTTGTTTGTTCCTTATAGCCTAAAAGCAAATTACAGTCCACTCCTCATAGCTGCTTTATAGAAGTGTGTTACTTCCTTAATATTATTAGGGCTTAAGTCAAGACTATGGAGGCTTTTAGATCTAGCTTTTTATTAAATTACACAAACATTCTTGCTAAGCACATCTCCTTCTGTTCTTTGAGAACAGGAACTGGCCTTCACTGGAGTAATTCTCATGAACACACTCATTTTTTGTTTTGTTTTCTCCTGAAGAAGGCTAGCTTGAGTAAGAGTTACTTGCACGTTTGTGGGATTCAGCTGACAGTGCCTCACTAAAACTCTCTTTTGTTTAATATAATTGAAAATCATGCTTAAAAAGCTCACTATATTGTTTTGATATATTTCTTCAAAATCCATTACATACGTAAATGTAATTTCATACAATTAAACTTTTTAGTTAAGAGATTCAGTGAGATAAAATAAGCAACTTCAATTGTTAAGTTAAAATTTGTTAGCATCACAGCTAGATCAGAACACCAGGGTCTAGCTTTTTTTTTAAGTTAAGGATGGATAATTTTACTTGGTGTAAAGTCTTACTCTTTAATGGAGCTTCCTATGAGTCAGTGTGATATTCATCACATGTAATGGCATCAGTTTTTTTTCAAATGAATCAAAAACGAAAAGTGTATGTACCAAGAAGTCAGATCATTTGCTGCTGCAGAAGTCCTTTCTTCGTTAGAAGCAGGTGGTGGCCCTTTTTCATATGAGTACCATTTAGATTAAGATCCCACTGCCTATTAAGCAAGTAAGATACTAATGAGCAAAGTTACTGGATTTACTAACTTTGAATTTGATAGTGTTCTGTGAAACTAGTTTAAATTTCCAGAAAGTAAAACTTCCATTAGTTTGTGTCAGAGAAGATACTGCTTCTTCAGGCAGGAAGATCTAATTCTTGTCTAGTTTCCCTTGATAGCCAGTTCCCTTTCTTACATCTTCACCATTTACTTCTAGGTTAATCCCCTTGCTTCTCTTTAAATAATCTCTCTGAATCTTTTATATTCATGCACTGCAGTTGGTTATATATAGGCATTTCTAATACCACCCCCATCCACTTAGCTGGTGAGTAGCCAAGTAATACAGATTTAGCGCTTTTAATTTTACCTCATAAATCAATCATTTCAGCTTCAAAATCAGAATTTTTTCTTAAAGCATCGTTCAACACAGACTCCATTATGCATGTCTGAATAATACATTAATTGTGTGGTTTAAATTTATAAACAATATTATATAATTAACTTCACAAAATTGCTCACTTTGAAAATTGTACAACTATGATTTCTAAAATAGTAGCTACAAGATGACAGCATTAATCTAAGCACTGTCACTCTGAATTGCCGCCAGTAAAGCAGAGGCCTCTTAAATGTGCAATTATGACAGAGAGAAAGTGTATTCCTTGTGCAGATTTATTCCTTTAAGTACATTTTCAAAGGTTTTCACCTTGTTTTGCATTGCCATGCACTAATGGTATAGAGCGAGATTACTTCAGTGAATGACTTTATTAATGCAAAGTGATACCACTAAGCAGATTTTTTTTTAAAATCACTTTTATAAATTCTCCTTTTCACTGTCTTGTATTCTCTATAAAGTTGTTTAAAATAAACCGAGGGTTGGAGGGGAGTGGAAGCCTTCCCTACTGATTTTACTCTTTTGCTTTTGGCAAGCACTGCTCCTTTGTCTTGGGATGGAGATATGGAACAATTAGCAGGATTTATAAGAAAAAAAATACAAATCGGGACCAAGAGGAAATGTGCGTATGTTGTTAATTTTTTGTTAGAGATTTTTTGTTGAGATCCAGATGCTACGCACAGCGCCGGTGTTTCTAGTGAGGATATTCTTGTTATGTTACAGTGTGTCTATATAAAATACAGAATGCATTGAAAAAAAAAAAGTGTTACCCAAATTTCAAATCCAGGCAACTGTGATGCAAGAGACTGAACAATTTGTCCAATTTTAGAGAAGTTGGTAGCAGTATCAGGAATTTAAGCTCCTGCCTCCCTGTTAAAGGGCTGAACTACAAAACTGCACTTATTCTATAATCTGTTTTTATGCTCTTATCTATTTAATCTGCCTCTCGTACAAATTTTTATAAGTATGTCTCCACAGAGAACTTCAGCATAAGAAATGTTTCTGCAAGATGAACCCTGAGGTTTTATAGTAACACTGTATAATGATTACGTGGGAGGTACTCAGAGTTAAAATGGAGCAAATTACCATTAGAAGTGAATCGTTTCAGCGTAGGGAAGTCAGGTGAGCTATCTGCTTATTGCGGCCTTTTCATCCTTCACTGTCACCAGCAGCAGCTCTTGCAGCGTTACATAATGTTACATATGTTTAGCCAGATTGCCTGCTTCTGCTGAGGGGGGGCAACAAGCACAGCGCCCGCTGATGTTGTAAGGAGGAGGAAAATCCTGAAGAATCCCCATGTGGGATTTTCTTATATTGCTCTCTGGGTACGGGCAGCTTTGGCTGACATATCGGCCCCAGACTCCGTGGTACGTGCACGTAGATAAGCGGTGACCGACAACAACCAGTGGCTGCAGAGATGCTCAAAACCAAAGGGACGTTTGATATATAAAAATAAACCAGGGTAAGTTATCCTATGGCTTTTAGCCACTGCATTTACCCTAAATTTAAAGCATGAGGATGAAATTAATGGATTTGGTACCATACCTCCTCCTTACCTTCAATTTGAAGTAAAATATAGCCACTGAATGTTCTAGCACAGCATACCAGTCATTATTGCTGGTTATTTGTTTAAACTGAAGACTACAGCACCACTTAATTGCACTGCATATGCAACTCAAAACCTGCTGCAGTTCCAAATTTATAAAATAACACCGTGTGGAATATAGGCCTATTAATTTTACAGTCTAATTTCTGATTAGATTTAACAGCACCTCTGATGAACTGCATAGATTCAACCCATTAAAAATGATGACAATTCAGTTCTGTCATTTTAAGTGGAATTAAACCCAGTATTGCCAAGTATGATAATATCCTAGAAAAAAAAAAAGAACCTATATATATATATAAAATCCCAGCATGGTGTTATTTCTGTATAGGAAATTTTCACTTGCCAGTAGTAGGACTAGCTCTTATGTGTTACTGCATTCAGGAACCTGTGGGTCTGATGTCTGAAGTCAACAGAAATTCTCCATTCAAGCAGAGCAGGCTAGATAATATTTTCTATCACAGCTGTGTAACATTTCTGTTGGCAATTACAAGGGCTAATAGGGCTGGTTAAGGAAAAGCTTCCAGAAAATTGCTTTCCATCAAAAAATGGTTTTGTTAAAAGTTAGAATCTCTGCAATGTCTATGTTTCGTTTCAGAGGAAACTGAAAAATGTGTTTTACTTTAGAGAAAGAAAAAATTGTCAACAGTGATACAGTCAGTTCTTGGCTTTCTTTTTAAGAAGCAAACCTAAAATAAAGATCGTGAAACCCAGTAATGGAACTGTTGTATTATGAAAATAGCAGTTGAAATGATTTGAACTTCCTTCTTCTTTACCATGAATTTTAAATTTGTTGAAGGGGTTAATTCTGATTTATAACAAAGCCAAATTTTGAAAACAGAAATGAAATGGCATTCCCACTTGTAACAGGACTTTATGTTTGCGTTTGCAGATACAAGGTATATTCTTTTGCTCTTACTTGCCATAATAATCCTGTTGACTTCACTTGAAAAGAAGGGCATTTTTCCCACTAACTTTATTAGTGACAGGATTGGGCCTCGATGCAATACCTCATGTCATAGCAGCAAAACTTGTTGCCAATAGACTGTCTCGAGGGAGGAGATTTCCAGTAACTGCTCCCTGAGAATTGTTCTAAAAATGCACTTTTTTTTTTTTTTTTTTTCTGTCCAGCCATCGAGATAATGATATATTCCATCCCTAAAGAGAGGGGTGCTGACTGAACTGCATTGATGGCACCAGAGGTCCCTGCTGGCTTGTTCACTAAACAGAACTGGCAACTGACTCTGAAGATAAAAGTTCTTGACGTTTTTCCAAGCTGGAGGAATGGAGCTGAGTGACACTTAGAAATAAATAGAGGAGGGAATAGCATGATCTTGAATGACAGAGAAGCTTTCATGAAAGACTTGCATGGGGGAGATGTCGGATGTACTGTACCGGGCTCGAGTCTAGGGGATATGTTGACAGTTGGATAATGTGCGTGTTTGCTACCACTGGCATGAAACAGAGAGAACAAAGGAGAAAATTACAAATGAAATCATTATTCTTTCCCAATTAAGTCGCTATATACATTTTTTTTTTTTTCCCCTAAAACTGACTCTACAAATTGCCAACATCTTTGGGAATGCACTAGAGAAGCATTCTCTCTCCTGACAGGAAAAATGTATTTCATGCAAAACATTTGTCATGTGTCTGTTGTTATAATTTATGATCTTATCCTTCATCCTTTCAATTGTCTAAGCAAACATTAATTGTACTTTTAACCTGAGACTTCAAAGGTAAAAATACTGTGAAGGGGTCCTCATCTTTTCCTTGTCTCTGATCTCAGCCAAGCTCTTTGAACATCAAAGATGCTCAAGTTTGGGGCAAGTTTTTAAGGATTGGGTTACTAAAAAGAAATTTATTAAATTTCTACATTTGTTTTCAACATGGAACAGAACAGATCTAATAATCAAAAACATTTCAATTTAATCAGAACAATTAAAACAAGTTGCTCCTTAATCTTTTGCTTGGCACAACGAAACTCACACATTCCTTTGTATTGTTGTTAAAAATCCTTTAATTCTGTCATTCAGAATTGGCTTTACAGATCTTTCTAACCCAGGAACTAACAAGCAATTAGGAATTTAAAATATATTCCCAAAACAAAGAATGTTACCATTTTAATTACAGTATCACACTGTAATATAAGAGGCTAATGCTTAAAAAAAAAAATAAAATAAAATCTTGTACCCTCAATCCATTACCCCTAAGCAATTCTCATTTTCACATTATTTTTTGTAGTCTGCCATCTAAATTAAATACTTCTCAGTTCTGTCAGTTTATCTCTATATGTACTCTCATTTCAGCAGTCACTAGAGCCAAATTATTTTCATCTTCAGCATAACCCCAGTAGGACCATATTCTTAGCTGCTACTTTACAAGTTCTGCAGTTGGTCTTTATCTTTTAAGAATTGCCACTCATTTGTTCAGCAAATCTTCCCCATCTAAGGGAAGTGTACACTTTCTACAAACAAGTAAGTTTTACAGTCTGTTCTGAATGAAATATAGGAGATCATCTTGATTATCAGTGGTTTAGACAGTCATAAATCTTCTGTTTCTCTGTTACTCATCTCATTCTTCCT
>VZSV01000027.1:6799836-6809871 GCA_013398735.1 Nothocercus julius | reverse complement strand
TTTTTTTTTCTAATGGAGAATTTTCACTGAGTTCAGTCACACCATCCAAGAAGTAGGGAACCCAAGCCGTAGGGTACTTGGGAGAATAAGGCATCCTGAAAAACTGGGCTGCTAGCACTAGTGTTTGTTTGCTGAGGTGGGGTTTGATTTCTTTCATGTTGTTTTATTGGTTGATAATAAAGAGTGCTTAGTTCACATTTCTACAAGGGACTACAAGAACCAAAGTCAAATTTAACAGTTTAATCCTTGGCAGCTGGCTAGACCAAACACCTTCACAAGCCAGAACTTGTCAGATAACAGTGTAAATCAGATGCAGCTTGTGGTATATTCAGACCGTCATCAGACACAGCTAAACTGCATCTGTCAGTCCTGGTCCTCTGATCACCCTGACATGAGGCCCTATTGGGACACACAGGAGGGTTTCCTTCTGCAGAAAATCAGACTTTGCAAAGACACGGTGTTTATACTTGGGTTTCATTTCAATATGCAGTACACAGCCAAACTGCACAAACACCCAGATTCAGGAGCTAAAAATTGCTTCTGAATCTGCCAGTTTAGAGATACCTGCTCTTTCTCAAAAACATACACCAAGTAGAGACTTGGCAATTTAGGGAGGGGAAAAAAAGGAAAAAAAGGGTTTTGTGTGTATATATATATATAAACTTATTTTATCCTAATGTCAGAGGATATGAGTAAAAAGCTATCACCCAGTACTCATATCACAGCTTTAAGAACATGAGTTTACAGCTGGCAGTGATAAAGCTCCCATTAACTTAGCTTGGTAGGATCAGCTCCCTGCTATGAATACATCTTAACAAAAGTCAAAGTTACAGAAAAACTTGGTAGGCCAGCAGCAATAATAGCTCAAATAGATTTTGTAGTGTATCAGTAGCCATCATGAGAGAATACCAGGTATGAAGCAAGCATTACTCTGCACAATGTGCTGTCCTGGAAGCAGAACTTACTATAAAATGAAATTATTGATAATTGGTCTCATCGGCCGATCAACAAGCTAGGCATTAAAATAATCCAGTCTAGGGAATGTAAAAGCAATGAATAAGCGTGTGGATTTCAACTAATAATGGGAAACGTTCATCTTTTGCAATACTGAAAGGGGAGCTTACAGTTAAAGCTCCACACAAGGTTTTTAACCGATGATCCTGGACTGCATTTTAAAGATAGGCTAGAAATTCAAGTGGGTTTGAGCTGAAGCGAGAGCCAGCCATGAACAACTCTGATTTGTTTAACTGAATAAAATTGATGCTTGTAGCGGCTTTTATAGTCACCAGCTTGTCAATATGGTAATAGGAGAGTTGGAAATTGCTGGTTTGGTTGACAAATAGATCTGTGTCTTGTCGGCATAGAAATGAAAACTAGTATCATGCCAATGAATAATCCTGTGCACAGGCGGCTTTGGAATGCTGAATAAGAGCAGGGCCAAAATGGAACCCTACAGAGCACAAGAAATAAATGCACAAGGAGAAGGACACAAATTACCCTTGAAAACATAATGCAGGTAACTGTTGGATAAATATGATTTAAGCCAATTTAGAACTGTGCCAAACAGGAAGATAAAGTCCCTCAGGCATTAAAGAAGAACATTGAGATCTAGCAAAATGAGAATTGCTGGAGAATGAGAACCTGTCTTTAGAAGAAGGTTACGTCTCATTGCTGTGTTGCGAAAATTTTAAACAGGAGAAAAAGAACACCTAGAATGTAGAATTTTATTCTGAACTCACTGAAACCTATGAATTATTTTGGTATTGCAGGATTATGGGGATGGAAAATAAGATATTATTTACTGAGGGATTTTTTGCTTTGTGTTATATATCGATATGGTTCTTTTTTCCATATAACAAAAAGAATTTGTGCATCGTGTTCTGTCTCCTGTTTTTTTTTTGGTTCCAGCAAATAAATAATGCTTAGAGTTAGTGTGTTTCATTTAGTCCCAATGAGACAACAAAAGCACAAATATTCATTATAATTAGGTGACAAGTTCTGCAACTTGGGTTTTCCTCAGTTATTAAGACTTGGAGAAAATCTCAATGGGGTGCTTTTTATCTTCTTTTTTTGATACCTGAAGTGATTCTAGCAGAAATAGAAAAAGTTTAAAATGTTCACTGACATTTCAACTTGCAGTGAAGAGACGGGGGAAAGAACCGTAACAGAAGAGCTTACAAAAGAAGCAAAAGTAGAATATTCTCCTTATTTTGCACAGTATGGACTAGGCAAAACCTGTCCCACAATTAAAAAAAAAAAAAAAAAAAGGTGGGAGGATCGAACGTGGGGACAGGGAAAAAGCTGGAGAATCATAGAAAACAGAATTACATGTCTTCGCATCATGATTTACATTGTGTTTTATTCATAAATCCAAGAACAGTCTATTACTGAAATCACAAGAGAGTCTCTGATACTGGGAAAGAAGATTTCAGTACAGGGAGGGTGAGGGTCATATAGTAATCTGCTTTTTTATAAGAAATATGTGAAATCTATTTACAACTGGAGGAATAACTCTGGAAAACACATGAAACTTTCATAATGAACAAGAATTCATCTAAACTGTTGGTTCATTTGCTAGCTTTCTTTAAGCATTTATATGAGCAACAGAGAAATTTCTAAATATGTATGTTATATATACATACATAGAATAAATATTTCTAGCTGATGCAGCTGTCATGAAGCTTATTTGCAAATTTGCTTTTTATTTAATTTGGAAAAAAGTAATAATAACATAAAATAGGTGATCAATCAGCAGGAGTAGAAAATTACAAATAACTAATACTTAAAGTGACTTTGGAAGGCAGGAAATGTTTATGGATTTAATTAATTTAGTCATGTATCAACCTGGCAAATTTAACTGCTTATTAATCTTTTGCTAAATAATTGTGAATAGTGATTAAATTTTTCAAGAACTTAACTTGCTCTAGCTAACCGACACACACAATATTTTTGCAAGTTTATTTTTCAGCTGAACTTCTTTGTACGCTTTTACAGCTAGACTATGCTAATGGGTTAGATGAAAACCATTCGTTAGGTTAGATGAAATTCAGCTTGCAAACATTTGAAGTAATTCTTTTTCCTGTTGCCTGACCATCTGATTCCTCAGGGATGCATCTGGCAGGTTGTGCAGGAAGTGAGCTGGAATTCCTAGGAGTACAAACTCCTTGCTCCTTTGTAATATGGGCTTTCAGGTTCAGGCTTTGGAGCAATTTATCAGGACAGCTACGTAAATCCTGGGTTCCCGGCAGAATTGTACTCTAGATAATAATGCCATATACTGGAGGATTTAAAATATTGCTTCACAGACCAAATAAACATGAAATAAGAGTTTCAAAAGATTTGGAAAATATAATTATGTTTCTCCACTCCAGCTTTTACGTTGAAAAAAGTTGTTCCTGCTAGTGCAAAGCAACAAAATAGTTGCCATTCAGTTAAGGAATGTAACCTCAAGGATTCTCTGCACTAAGAAATCAAAATTCAGAATGAATTTTCTTCTCTACTGAAAATATTTTCATGTGTGTTTTGTTTTACTGCCTATTAGGAGGAGGGGGGGAAAAAAAGATGCAAATCTGTATTTAGAAACATAGAAGCAGGCTATGACAGGCTGTTCATGCATGGGTGTATCCCATGTTCTTACTCTGTTTTTTGAAGTAGTGTCAAAAAGGCATTTCTTTGAAACAAACACCATACAAGAAGTAGCAAGAGAAATTTCCCGGTGTGTAGGAGAGGGATGTAACTTATGTTACAGCATAACTATTGCTGTCTGGTTTATGGTGAGTCTAATCACTCCTCTGGCTTTGCCAGCTTTATGTCACATACAAAATATTAGTCTGATGATCAGCAGCATCAAAGCTGGATTTGTTACATACATAACATTTAGTGAAGCCAACTAATAAAACTTAGATATTTGTTTGCTAATAAAACTACACCGACATATATAGTTGGATCAGTATTAAAAGCACAGTGAATTTGATTCTGATAAACAAATAATATAAAATACAGTCTAGAATAACAAATATATACTTACATGCTGATATGAGTCCAGAGAGATCCTTAAGTTTTTGGATACATACTTTAAACGCATCTTCTCCGTTAAGCATATGAGGATAAACAAAACCAATGATCACTTGTGGAACTGTGATCAACCTTGTTGAGAATAGTTAGCCATTCAAAAGGAGATCATGTTTTCAAAACAGTCAGCTTTTTGGTACCTAAATTTGGAAACCAGATCTTTTTCAGAATGTCTTAGTAATTTTCTGAAGGTTTTAATGAGTGACATCAGCAAATGCTGAATAGTTGTTCATCTTCCTTCTGCTTCCATTTTGTTTCTCTGAATTTCTGAAAGCTGTAAATTGTACAGGGGATATTTTCTCCCTTTTCCTTATTCACTACAAAAACAAGAAAATTATAAAAATCTTCAGTACTTTTGACTGTACTGAAGTAATCTGAGGCCATCCTCTTTCTTGTTTCTTCACTTCTCCTTTCAACACCCATAAAATTGAAAGACAAGAAAAATGGCCACCAGGTTAGAATAAAAACATTACAGGCAAAAGGAAAAGGTAAGATGCTACTTCGGCATTACTTTGAGTGTTCTTAATGGTAGAAGACCTTGTCCTAAAATATCAACATTGTGTTATTTCATTGGTAGAAGGCCCACTCCCCTGACACACAAGGGGTGGGACTGAGCTGGTTCAAGTAAGATACCACATGCCATTTTAGGTATTTTGTAGTATCCAGGACATCCACACAGGACTGGCAGCTTGGGGACACACACTGCTGGGGAGGCAGCTGGGGCTGTGTAACATGGCAATGGTTGCCCCAGCTTAGACAGCCGTATCCCACCCATCACTCCTTCTCCTGTCTCCAGAGTAAAAATGAAAGCAGTCACTCTCTCACTCAGAAAAGCTTGTTACTTTCCTGCTCATGTAACCGAGCTCATATAAGTCAACTCGCTTCTTTTCCTTGAATTTGTTGATAAACACAAATAGGCTGATATTTATTGTTTTTTCTTGTAAAAGGAGATAGTTAAGATGGTTTGCACTAACATGTATTATTCTAGTAAGTAATTTAAGTGTGCACATACTGTGAAATATTTGTCCAGTACCTGTATGACTTTTAAGGGTGTGCACAGAATGCTTTAGCTTCTCTTTTTTTAGTTGCTTCCTAATGGTCAGTTTTAGAACTTTATTCACTTATGGTTTAGAACTGGCTGCCAGTTCTCTGTATGTATAATTTGTACATACTGTTCATTTTATTTTAGAACATACTGTTTCAACAACATGGCTTGTGTCGTCATGAGAACAACTGCAAAGGGTTGTTCAGATCTTATGACAGCCAGCCAGAAAAGTGATGCTGTGAAACCATATTGTCTTGATAGCAACTTCTAAATGCTGAGCCTAAGAGAAGGCGAGATACTTCAATCCTTACTCAGTTTGTTCTTCCTGCCATGAGAAACATCTTTATCTAAGAAAAGAGGGATAAAAAAGGCAGAAAAAGTCTGAAAGAGCATGCATATTTAGAAATATTTTGGCTACATGTATATATCTTTGTCAAATTTTATCTTTGCCATATTATTGACCCACAAGAAGTAACAGTATTCTCACACTGACTGCTTCACCTGCTCTACAGGTATGTCCTGGTGTCAGCAGGCTATTTATTTTCTGGACATGCCTTTAGACTATCAGTAATGTGACTCATCAGAGTAACATTCTTGGAAATATATTTTTCTTTCTTTTCCTTTTTTTTTTTTTTTTTTTTGCTATGAGTGGGATGAAATTACTGAAAATTCACAAGTACAGGATGTGTTTTTTTCTGGCTAAAGACAGAAGTATTTTATTCTGGTAAAATAATAATCGTTAGTTTAACCTAGCCATATAACCATCACTTTGATTCTACAGGTGTTACACAGGCTCTAAGTATTTATTTCCTGCCACAAAATATAAGACCCAAAGTGTTAGTTCCTGTTTATTGTCAAGATATGCACACGTGTATATGGGAAAATAAACTAAAACTTAGTTAATGCCTCAGAACAGATACAGTATGCTAGAGGCATGGCCAGAACTAACCAGATGCTGCAAGCAAATGATTCATCCATGAGAGCTTATATGGTACAGCTGTCTTTAAATGTTTTTGTAATTGAAAAGGCTCTTGCATCTGGTCCTTGGCTTATTGCTCTTAGATCATTTGCTCAGCCATGATCTGATGTCTACTTTTTTAATAATGCAGGAAAAAAAAACAACTTGAGGCATGGAGAGTGCATTTTTTTTCAAATATTCTGCTTCAGAATATTTCTAAATATCAAAGTAAACTGTGTAAATAAAAAGCAAAAAGATGCAGTGGAGAACGATACGAGTTATGTAAACATACAGGCAGCTTTATCCCTTTAAATATAGGTAGATAAATTAACTTTTTGATACAAGGGGTATGTACTTTTGATATTTTTCATTTATATAAGGATTATAATACTTTCTCCTTTATATGTTACTATGTATTTATCTATTTAAAATCCACCTCTAATTATTGCCATTCTGCTGCTATCACGAACAAAACAAGATATGGACTATGGTATGTCCTATAGAAATTATCACTCCGTACCAGTTTTTCCTCTGATAACACTAGTATGGTTCCTATTGATTTCCGTTAATCCTGTCATCACCACTAAAAAAAAGGTAGATTTTGCTAGGCTCACCTGAGGCAGTTTTATGGATGAACACTGTTACAGTAGATCAAAGTGGTAGTGTTATTTATTTAGGCAAACCTCATTTGAAGCCAATTATGAAAAAATCAGAATAAGAGTGATTTTTTATTATTATTATTTTCTATGCCTACATAAAGTCTGCAATATTGGGTGACTTAATCCTCTGTGAAGGGACCTTCCAAACAGTGGGTAATCTGACATATTACATGAATTGAACTAGGCTGAGTCAAGGATGAATTTCATTATTTGTCTCTGCAAGACTGACAAACTATTTTTGAATAAGATTTAGTGTGTAAATGTATTTTGTAAAGCTAGCTAGCTTCCCAGCTATGTCCCAAGCCTTTCATATCGTGATTGGATGCCATAAGGTAAGAACTAATTATTCTGATTGAAAAAGGTAGTTTGAGAGCTGTTATTTTTTTGAGAGGCTTAAATAGCATAAAAAAAAAAATCAAAATAGGAGTGATTGTAGTTCATTCAAACTCTTCAAAGAGCACTTAGCATAATTTAAATTTAGGTTAGCATTAGCTGTGTTTGGGAGTCATGTAATAATGTGTTGGTTTTCTTTTTTAAAAATAACACAGTTCTTGCTATTACATGGCAAGGATCTATGTGTTTTATTTTAGCAAGATGAAGACAATAGATTTGTTTTTGGACCTGACGCATCTTTTTTTTTTTTTTTTTTAAATGCATTAATTTAATCACATAAGTGATCACAAAAAAGTTGTGGATAAATCAAAGATTCGACCATTTTGAAACGGTCAAGTAGCCTCATTTTGTCCTTCAGAGGACAAAACATATGAAGATTTTGATTTTGACAGAATTCCTAGTAAAGCAAAAACATGCCTTTCTATCTTTAGGTTCTAGGTTAGAAAGCGTAAAGAGTGTGTATGTTTATATAGGTGTGCATTATTATATTTTTGAGGTATACATACAAAGAAATGGTTCACTGATACTAGCAAATGGAAGTTTATGCTGCACAAAGTAGAGTACCAAAAACTGTTTAGGATATGATTGCAACTCTGGTAATCAATTCTAAAATAACCTCTATAAATGTATATTTCTTTCAAGATCAATCCAAAACCAAACTACATTTCGCCATCACAATTAGTGTTACAAGTTATGGTACAGTGAAGAAATCCCCTTAAAGAGAAAATGAAAAACTTTTTCTTTGTGTATTGTCAATAATGAAAGAAACTTTTTACATGACCTATGGGGGGTAATATAGGTAGGTGTGTTGATAGATGCACAGTTTTTGTGCTTGGAGGGTCAATGTTTAGCTTTGTTTGAAGACTGTCTGCATGGGAAGAACAATAAACACGCATCAGTACTTTGATACTACATGAGAGACTGATGTCACTGTGTGAGACTGACTTTTTTCCTTTACTTTTCTATTTATTTTTAAATAGTTTGAATTATAGTTTTATAGTTTAAGTAATATGCATAAGCATCACCACTCAGTATAATATGAATATTGCCCGAAAATAGACTGTTAAATCCATAATTTTAATATAACCTCAGATGATCATATAGAAACTTGCTTCCTCAGCCAAGTATATCTGTATTTTTCCAAAATCTTTTGAACACCTATTTCACATTTCTCTCGCTTTCTCAAGAGTTCTCGTTTTGTAGGTCTCTTGTCTATGCAATATGTTCCCTAAGGTTAAGAATGAAAGAGGTCTCTACTACAGACATACTTGATTGAAATAGCAGCTAAATTGCTGCAGTAATGAGAAAATTCCCTTTCCCCTGGATAATTCAACTGCTTAGCACTGAAACATTTTTGAGATAAAGATTTTTAAAGAACTAAAAACTTAAAGATCGTTTCTTTAGAATCAGAACTTGCTAAGAAGGCTTCTATGGAAACAAAAAGCGTAACTCCTGTTGTATTAACGGAGGCAAGATGAGGCCATAAAATGAGACTTATGCAATTAAATAAGGAGAGACGGTGTTCTATAGATATTCTGATCTGCAGTGGCTTTAGAAAATGCTGCTGCTTTTCTGGAAAAATGTGGTTAAAAACACATGATGATGAAGTTAACCTAAATCTTTCATTGGCTTACAAAAATAGGTCAAGTAATACATTGCTAGCTCTGCTGTAAGCCTGTACACAATCCGTGCATTCCAAAGTACAAGAGATTTTGCCTAGCAGTCCTACCTCTGCTTTCATTCATGATGTCTGTAGGTTAAAATTTTAGCTTTCCACAAGTGAGGCTCCCCTTTGTTTTCTTTAAAGCCAAAATTCATGTGCTTTTTAATTTTGTTTTACTGAAAAGATGTTTGAATATACCGTGCATAATTATCTTGGGTTTTAAAACTGAGATATCGGCTCTTGTTAATGCAGATATTATGGCACGGTCTATAAGCCACTTACAAAAGAATTTGTTTCTCCCCTGTCAATGTTTAAATGCCAAAAAAGAAAAAAAAAAGTATCATTAAGTGTTCGGTAAAGTGTTTGTCAAACAGTTTCCAAAGTGCAGGATGTTTTTAAACACGGACACTAGATATGTGTGTATAAAATGTGACTGAGGTCACACACCTTTGGTAGACTGGCATATTGAGGGAGATTCAGTGCCTATCCGGCGGAGCTCTGAGCTCTGTTCTTTACTGGGGATGGAGCATGAAGACTAGACCTAAAATGCGATTTTTCAGAAGAGGGCTTGTCTTTGGCCCGGTGAGGCTGCCGCCCACCACGCGGAGGGCCGATGCTCCTTGGTGCCTCTGTCCGAGGCCCAGCTTCCCCCAGGTGGTTGGCGTGCACTGGCGCTGGCACGTGGGCAAATACCACGGCTCTGACGAGGCTCTTGGCCCCGCTTCCCGAAACTCGGCTACGCGGGCAGCCGTTCGCTCGGCGTCACGGGGGGCTTCACGGGTGCCCTCACACGCGCACGCCAGGGCCCGCGCTGAAGCCTCCGCTGCGCCTGGGCCGCCTCCGCCAACGTTGCCCCCCGCACCACGAAGGGGATGCGAGGGGGGGTTGAGCTGTGAAGACAGAAGGGCTGGCGGAGGGAAGAGAGGAAGGAAGGGTCCTCTCCTCCTCCTCCTCCTCCTCCCCGCCACGGGCGCTTCCCGGGGCAGCCACAGGTACCGCCGGGCTCCCAGGGGCATGGCTGCCAACGTGCTGGCATCGGCCACTCGGGGTTTTGTTCCCCCCCCCCAAAAAAAAAAAAAGTTTCTAGTTTTGTGCTTTTCAGAGAGAGAAAATTTTAAAAAAAAATAAAGATGAAGCGATGAAGCCTTTCAAGCGGGTTCCCTCCCCCGCTACATCACCGTTATTCCAAAGGAGCCCGCACCAGCGGCCCGGCGAACACGAAGCGCTCCTTCCAGGCTGCGGCCGC
>VZSV01000027.1:6777978-6799079 GCA_013398735.1 Nothocercus julius | reverse complement strand
CGCGGTGGCTCTGGGGGCGGGAAAGTTGGGAGCTCCCACCGCCCGCCCGAGCGGCGGCTGCAGCCCGCGGTGCCCGCGCCAGAGCGGCGCTGCCCTCCTCCTCCTCCTCCTCCTGCTCGGCGTTTGTGCGTGTGGATTATTCGGGGGGAGCCGCGGCCCTGACACCCCCGGCCTCCGTCCCGGGCGCCGCGCTCGCCCGTCGGTGCCTCCCGTTGTCCCCGGAGCCCCCCCGGGACAGGCCGCGCTTCCCTCCGGGGCCAAGGTTGCCGATGCGGAGCGGCTCTGTGTCCCCGAAGCCCTCTAAAGGTGATCCCCCCCGCCGCCGGGCGGGCGGGTGCTCCGCAGCCCTCCCTCCTCTTACGGCAGTTATTATTTTACAAGTGTCAGTAATTAAGTTGGAGCAAAGTGAAACCCCAGCAAGTGGGGTGACTGGGCGCAGGTGACATGCGAGCTATGGCCGCGTAGCATGGCTCCTGGAGCGCTGTGCCTCTACTTGGGGGCTGTGCCGTGGCTTGTGAGGTTTCTGACTCGAGGAATTGGGCTAGAAATGGTGGGTGTGCGGTGAGGGTCTGCTTTTTTTGTTTCATGTTTTAAAGGTGGGATTTCTGGCGTGGGGAGTGCGGGGATGCGAGGGCAGCTGGAATGGAAGTCGTCCCCCGCCGCCTTGCCTCCCTAGCACGCGTGAGCCGCGTTATTCCGTGTTCCGGGGGCCGACGAGATCCCGGGAGCGGTTCCCGAGGAGCTGGGCGGCTCGCAGGCCGGCTGCGATTTAACTGAGTCATGGCACGGAGCGCCCAGGTGCGGGAGGCGCTGGGCTCGCCACCCGCCTCCCCGCGAGCTTCCCCTGCAGCCCCCGCGGGTGAGCTGAGCGCGGGCCTCGCGCCGCAAAGCAGCACATTAGGAAGCCACCCACCACGGGAAAGTGTTGCTTTTCCTTTCTCTTTTCTTCCTTTATTTATTTTTCTGAGGCAAGAAAGTTTTTGTTGTCAAAATCTGATTTAATAGCATCTGAGTAATCATTGCTGAAACGGCAACAAGGATGGACATCGCAGAGAGCGAAAGTAACTCGCTGCAGGCTGCGCGCGGGCAGGTTGGGGGCTTTTTGCTGTCCAGAGCAGTTGTGCTCCCAAGCTTGTCCTTGAGAAGGTCTGTCTGAACTTATCGGCCTTCCCTAGGAGGGCCTCGGGTAGAGACTTGGCGTTGACCCTTCTGCAAGACCGCAAGTTCGTCAGAAGCCCGCGTACGGGTGTGTGGTGGTGTTGAGCAGGACTGGAGAGGTACGAAGTAGCAGTTGTGTGTGGTTTAGGTAGACCTGAAAACTGACCTCCCCTTGGGCTGAGTTACCTGTGGAAGAGAGACCTAGTGGTTTTTTAGTTTGTTTTGCTTTTTTTTTTTTTTTTTTTCCTCCCCCCTTTAAGGCTTTTGTGAAGCCTAAGTGCCCAGAACACAAGATGCCGTCAACTGCTTAGCATAGCAGACTGGGCTGATTTCTTTTTTTTTTCCTAGTAGTCTTAGGGTTAAAAAGTATCTGATGGAAATGTGGTGGTTCCCTTCTGCTCCTAGTATTTTTTTTTTTTTTTTCTCAACAAGTGTACTAATCAAAATTGGAGGAAAAAAATAAGCAGAACTTAAATAATAAAAACGAGATAAGTGAGCTAATATTTTCTGTCATAAACCTGAAAGACTATTTCAAATGCTGTCGCTATCACCTCAAGTGTTTCGTAGTCAGCTATGTTTAGTTTAACCTGTTATTCTGTAAAGGATGACAATGAAACAAAACAGAGCAGTGGTTAAGCAGATACGCTAGAACTCAAATAGGAATTACCTTAGTTGTGATCGTGTTTGCCTGTAGGTTGTGCTTAACACAGGACTGGCTTAAAAGAACAGACATGGGGTTGACTGCTTAAAAGCTTGCTTTGTTGTCATTTCTGAGGCAACTTTCCCCCCTGTTTTTTAACGTGAATGGAAGGTTTCTGTAATACCAGCTATGTTACTGTTAGCAATGAGAGTCAAGAGCACTGTTAGCTTGACTAGTGGCAGTGCAGGCTGTATTAGAAACCAGAGGGTTTTTGGCGTTGAGTGCAGCGCCCGTATGCGCTCACCCGAGGGAGGGCGAGCGGGGGAGCTGCCTTTCCCATCTTCAGCTGCCCTGCTCCGCCCTTGTGGCGGACACCTCCTCGCAGGGCTGTCCGAGGAGAGCCCTGGGGGCTCCGACCTTCTGTGCATTTTGGATGAGCCGTTACTAGAACTGGCCTGAACAAAACGGCTGGTGTTTTCTCCCTGTGTATGAAGGTGGGGAGCATCTGGAGCAGGAGGAGAGTGCAGCGTTCCCAGCTGAGCGCTGGCATGGGGCGCAGCTCCTGTCAGGAGTGTTTTGGGCAGTGCCGCCCCGCAGGTGCGGCGCCTGCAGGGCACAGGGCTCTGCCCGGCCCGGGAGCTGGGCAGGCTGCCTCACCCCAGGCTCACACATGCCGGGAGGTGTGATAAGTAGGAAAAAATGTGCTGTGGAGAAAAGGAATAAATAATACTTGGGGGTAATAAGTGTGAATTTTGAAATAGAAATTGTTACTCAGCAGAGGTATAATGGCAGGCAAGTGGAAAGATAGATATAGGCAGAGAATGAAGCCAAACAGAAGGAAAATGTGCCATGGGATTTGCACAATTGTGCAGAAAGATTCAAATTTGAACAGGCAGTCTAAATAGACTTAAACTAAACACAAAGTTTTATGGTAACAGCATTTGTGGCTTGCTCCCTCTTCCTGCTACTAGGCCAAAATGTTAACACTAGCTTAACAGTATTCATTTGCCTGTAGCGAATCTGGGGGAAGCATTAAATGGTATGTAACGTTATTTTGGGGGGAGCATATTATGATACTAGGGTTTTGATACTTGTATTTGAAAATACCAGATTAGAAAATAATACACTAAGATTAGCAAGCAATATTTTGAGGGAAATCTGTGATCGCATAAAAAACTCCCTTGAATTCTCGGATGGAAGATGTGCCCCCAGAAAAAATGGGTGGAGGAGGTCTCCTGATAAAAATGAATGTATATGTTTTAATATTTCTGGATTATTTGAAATTCACTCTGAAATTTCAGACCAATTTGGTAACTTGTTTGGCTGTGTCTGTTGCAGGTTGCTTAACTTGATGGTTAAGGAAGGAGCACAGGAAGTGAGTCTCATGTGAATATTCCAAGTGCAGAAAGGGCAAGATTGCAGTTGATGGCCACCTCGCTTGTGGTCAAGCCCTCCTGGCAGTGTCTCCCTTGCTTACATTGTTGCTGCAACTCGCTGCTTCTGTTTAGCTGCTGTATCTTAAGACAGATACCTTTTTGTCTGTTCTATACCTGTTTGTTTCTAAATACTGTGGTACCTTAAGGAGAGGACAGAGTTGCAGCTATAGACCAAATCAGAGTAAAACCAGAAATTGCACGTTAGCCACTAGTTTCTAAGAGGACGAGTTTACTGTGGAGAAACTTCTACTCCGTAGGACAGAGAACTCTGGCCTGTTCTGTCTCATCTCGAGAAAGAAAATGGGGAGAGCAGTCAGAAGAGATCAGTTGGTAGATGTAAAAAGTGCTTATGAGCCTTTACTGTAACTATTATTTATTTGTTTTTATTATTTAAAAGCAACTATGGGATTACTTAATTGGCCTCGGTGAATTTGTGTTGAACTGTCTGAAAAGTATCTCGCTACAGTCGTCTTGTACGTGACATCAGGCTGATACTGTTGCTGCTGTTTGTTTTATGGTGAGCTTGAGGATTTGTCACTACTGCCCACTTGTATTATGAAAATGAGGAGGAAAAAAAAACAAACCAACCAAACAAAAAACCCTAAGACTTCTGGTATTGAAGTGAGCTTTGTTTTCTGTAAGGTAGAAATATATACATATTTTTTGTCCCAGGAGATTCTTATTCCCATTGTTAATGTCTCCATATAACATGCTTAAACATGCGTGTTTTACAGCAGCCTATAATAGCAGACAAATAGATGCTCAAAAACCCCTCAAAGTTGTATACCACATACACTAGCAAAGTTTTGGGGAACAAAATATTAGTATTGAGCAGCATTTTTTTAATTTTTATTTTAGCAGTAGGAGTTATAATTAATTTTCTCTAGAAATAGCAAAAGAATTTGTTTTCCTGAACTCTTATACTGTGTGTACCTGTTTGGAACAATGTAAAGGAGTTGTTTCATGCTGACTTAATGGAAATCCTGTGTTCCAAGTATTGAACCTTGATGGAGACGTAGGATGTTTTTCCAGACAGGTAGAAAGCTGCCTTCTCTTGGAAATGCTAGCATATAAATAAAATACTTGTCAGTGGTGGGGGATGAAACAGTCTATATCAGTAGCAGTGAATAGAAATAGTAATCAGAACGTTTTCTTTCCCCCGGTTTAAGATGATATGAACAAATGAATATACTTATAACAAGTGTTCCTTCCTTCTGCTTTAAGGGATCTCCCTTCCCTTCTTTCCTTTGGTCATAGAAGATTTTATCATCTTTTGCTCTTTGAAACAAAATTGGAAAGGCCCATGAAGTGTGTTTATTACTGTTTATTGTCACCATTGACTGTCCTGCCATTTCTTGGTTTATTTAACTGAATCGCCTTTTTTTTTTTTTTTCTTTTACCTAATTGTTCTGTAGTGCAAATTGGCATTTTATTTTATGAAGAATACAGGGGAAGATTACGAAACAGTCTTGGGATGTAGTTTTTAAGGGTATTTACCTGTTTTCCAGCTTACTAGCTACCCTGTTGGATCCTGATGCTGGCAGCAGTTCAGCTGCTTCTGTTATCTCTAACTGCCCTGGAGGCTTTGAATAGGTCTCCTCTGGCTGTTGACCTTTGTATCAACACCTGTATCTTTTTCCTAGGTAGCGCATTACACTGGCCAGAGTTGATGTTTTCTCTAAGCTGGCGTTAGCCCAAGCTGGTTTGCAGCAGGAGGGAGGGCTCTGAGCTGCCCGCGATGGTGTCCGTACTTCCCGCTCCACCTTTCCTCGCCCTTTTCCCCTCCCTTTCTACTTCCCCGCCTACCCTGAGCGTGGGGGAACCCTCTTCTCCATGAAGGAGAAATTTTTCCTTTGAAAAGCTTCAGTATGTAGTTTCATGTGGGGGTAGAAGTTAAAGGTGAGTAAAAAGAGGAGGGCCACTCTCCATATGCCAAGCAAGAGAAGGGCAGAGTTCAGCCAAGCAAGGGGAGGAGGGGAGGAAGTCTATTTTTGTCTGGCTTTTATTTTTATTGTAGTTAATTTCACTATTTTAAGTATCCAAAGCTACTTTAATATTGCATAGGGTGATAACTTGTTGACAGAAGATTTAACATAATATTTCGTAATGAGGCTTGTCATAAAAACAGCACTCGAATTGTGCAAATCACAAAATGAGTCTGGGCTACCTGTAAGTTCGCACGCTCTAGCACAAGTTCATTTAGGTATAACAGACAAGAACTGAGAGTAGATTCCAAAACTACTTAATTCTTCAGTTTTGCCAAACAAGTGTTTACATTTCTATTGGTTTAGGGTTTTTTACTAATTTTGAGGCTACCTAGCATTGCATTCACCAATTCTGCTGTGGCCTCACATTTTCCTTGTCTGTATACTAAAACTAATGGGGGCTTTTTAAAAATATGACTTGGATATTCATAGATGTGAAAGCTCTTCCTTCTTTGTAGTGATTACTACTTAATACTTGAGGTTAACTTTTTTTTTATGAAAACAGAAGAATATTGTCCAGCCAGCTAGAGAGTGTACAATACTTGTACTTGCTTTGCTAATGGTTCTGTCTGTAGGATTTTGCTTTATGGAATTTATAGTTAATTTTTCTCCTGCAATAGACATATTGTATTTGTAGTTCTTAATAAACAAAATGAAGCATCGCTTTGTTTTAGACTAACAATGAGCAAGTAGGTCACTGTGTGTGTGCATACCTAAAAATCAAAATAGGGGAAATTGGCATGCAGATGTTCATGGGGTCATTTTTGCTGTTCCTTACAGATCAAGCATGGATCTTTTCAGGAAGAAAATTAATGCATCCTTGGACTCCTGAAGGAAGAACCTTTCTGATGGGACCACTTTCAAGGTAAATGATTGACTTGTGTTATATTTTCCTTGCTTTTCTGGCTTGGGGTCTTCTCTTTACCGAATCCATAATATGATCTTCTGCCATAGATAAGTTATTTTTAATATGAGCTGATTAAACAGAAATAAGGATTTTTTTTTTTTTTTTAGTATTTTGGTCTTTTTGTTCTGTTTTCTTGGTATGGATTTGGCTGGTGAGTCCTGGAGATCTGGTCTACGTTGGGGTATAGGTGGTAAATAGAGAAGTACCTGATTTACATGTAATTACAAGGTGAAAAAGGAGTTCAAATAAAATTTACCCGGTTACACATTTATATTTATTTTAAATAGTCCAAATTGAGCTTCTGTGGCAAGGGACTGTCACAGTAAAGTCATTATTAGATATTACACTACAAGACCTTGTAGCCATTTAGCATCGGTGTCAGTTTGTTTGGATGTGCTCCCTTGGTTACCATTTCCCAAATCCTAATTTTCTTTGTTACTCGGGAATAATTCTTCCAGTGTGTGCAGGGATTGCCTGTGTGCACTCTTTGCCTTGGGAGTACTGCTGTTCGCCCGGGTAGCCCCGCTGCGCTCGGTGGGCCCGTGCGCCTGCGTGCAGGCTCAAGCGCGCTCGTGAGCAATAGGAGCACAGCTTGGGCATGGCTTAGCTGACAAGCAGTTGTTGTTTTGTCTCGGGTCTCCCTTAGGACCCACTTGCGTTGCTTCCAGTGGCAAGTTTTGCGAGCGCTAGTAGGGAAGCTCTAGAAGGCTGCAGACCGTCCTATGAAATCCCAGCTGGGAAGACTCCTGGTAGAGATTCGTATTTGTGCAATCTGTGTAGCTTAAAGCGGTGTTTTCCTTTTTTTAAAAAAAAAATAAAAATAAAAATAAAAAAAAAATGTACTTGATGCTTGACTTCATTCTCATATAGCAGTGGTAGATGTACTGAAGCTTGAGCATCTCGGATACAATAGCAAATCCAGACTTGGTACAGTGTTTCTTAGTAATCTGGGCAATTGTATTTACTGGAAAGTTAATTTTACGGCTACTTGCTAATCTTGGAATCAGCAAGATACACAATTAATTAGCCGTTTCAAACTTTGCAATTGTGGTCAGCAGCAGATGGTCACTTACACCGCCATAACGGAATTTATTAGCCAGTGGCTTTTGTGGAAATAAGCTTTTTGAGATCTCCTGTCTTCAAAAGCAGCTATAAGGAATTGAAAGCTTTGTTTCAGGATTCTCTCACCTTCATTTAAAAGGTATTTTATGCAGTCTGGGCTCCAAAAGTATCAGTTGTAAATAAGTGTCTTGCATCAAGGATGTCATCTTGTCAGGTGATTAAGCTAAAGATTTGAGAATGTCAAGATCAGTATTACATGGCTACAAATTATAGCAGATTAAATTCCTTTTTTGCACTTCTAAACAGCATAACAAAACAGTTGTGCTGTTATTTATTTATAATTTTCAAGGGAGAGATGCTGTGTGACCTTAGCCTTTGAAGGGTAAGAGTTACAAGACTGGAAGGTAGTTAAGCTGTCTAAAGCTGAGCCTATGTCCGTGAAAAGCCTGTAGCATTAAGGTAAAAATTACACATTGTGTCATTGAGTTTAAGTTTAGGTCTGAAATTTTTACATGAAACTCCCAAAGATGCAACTCATGAGAAGATACAGGTGAGAACTAAAGCAATAGTATCTAAGCTTCTTGTACACTGAAGCCTCAATCATATATATGGGGTTTTCCTGTAAAAATTAATAGTGAAGTATTGTGAACTAATATAAAAATGTCACAGATAGGGTATGGGAGGAGTTTTTACATTGCAAGCCTGTTCTTAAGTTCCTCTTTAAAACTGCTGTTTTCAGACTGCAGGTCACTGCCTAAAGTATGAGAATACTTGGTATGGAGCTGCCATGAAAATGAAATTCATGTGGTTCCGGTTCGAAATAGGAAGTATAACTGGAAAAAGATCATAGTTCCTACTTGGAAGCTTTTTAAAGTTCCAGGGAAAATGGAAAGGAGGTAGGAGGGTAAATTTGCATTCTGTTCTGCAGATAGTCCTGCTGATGCCAGTGAGGCTCTTTGAAAGAACAAGGTGACAACTTGGTGCAAGCAAGACTGGCAGAGGGAGCTTCTAGTTAAGGAACTGAAGATTGTAAAAACAAATATGCTTTACTCCTAGTGACAGGTTGCAGAGAACAACAAATGGGTGTAGTATGATCTTGACTGATAGTATGTGCTTTTCTTGTTCAAGGAGGGGAAGGAAAAAACCCTGAGAATATGAAGCTGCAAATGAAAATTAACTTTTTTCCTCTCCTCCTCCCTCTCTAAAGAGGAGAAGGGATGCTGCGGAAGTGGAAGAAGCTGCTTCTGTGAAACATGTCAGAGCATGGTGATGTTTGCCTTCTAGGAATTAAAACAGGCAGTGCTTTCATTTTGTTGGCATAGTAAATTAGAGGCAAAGGGATTGCTAACTTGTGGGGTAAGAAAAAATGGCCCACAATATTTCTGCAGCTTGGCATTTAATATTTTACCACAAACTTTTTAGTTTAACATATTTGAACTTGTACTAGATAGGGTTAATAGGGTAGAACAAAAGGTCAAAGCATAAGGCATTAGGCTTAATTAAGGGAGAGCAGGAGTGGCAGGAGTATGTGACAGTTAAATGGGTTTCCCACAGACTAATGTCTGTTACAGTGCAACCATGCCTCAACTTAAGTGGGTTATTTTGTGCAAAGGGCAACAGTGATTAGCAGTTTGACATGCCAGACATTTCTGGCCAATCCCATCTGTTTTAGAGGTTAAAAAAGCACACCTTTATGAGCTGATAGATTGATTTGTGTGCCCGTCTGGTAAAGATTAGAAGTCCAAGGCCAGTGCTGTAAATGCCAGTTACAGAATATTGTACTTTCTTGGTTGTTCTTTGTTTAAACTGTCAACTATTTTGTAATGGGTATAACTGCTATAAAATTGGCCTTAGAATAAGAAAATCATGGCAGGGAGTCTGAAGCAAGTGTTCTGAACTGGAAAAGTCCAAGTGGAATGTTTCCTCATCAGGTTTGTTTTGGATTTGGGCCTGTAAGCTTTGGCTATCTCTGTGATGCTTTACTTGCAAGGGAAATACCTTTCATCGTAAAGCGATCGTGGTGTGTTTCTGCATTGAGTTCACAGCTTGTCTTTATAAGCACCACTCTTTTTTTTTTTTTTTTTTTTTTTTTTTTTTTTTTTTTTTTTTTTTTTTTTTTTTTTTTTTAATATATTTGTTTAGTAGCTACCTGTCTTGGTAGTAATAGATTTCAGTTCCGACACAGTCGCCTAAAAGAGAATCTCACACTACTTAAAATGATTCAGTGTTTATACTTGGCTTGGTTATGTTCTCTGTTTTCTTCCTGCTCCATTATTTAACTAGGATGCATATATGCATATTTTTGTTGATGTTTTTCCATCGTAGCTAATATCCTCTGGGTGGTTTTTCTTAGAGAATCATGAGGTTGCCTTGCAAGCCTAAAATAAAATAGGTAGCACAGTAAGTCTAGATGGTGCTTCTTGCCATCTTTGACTTTGTAAAGTCAAAGTAACATTACTATTAATATAAGACTATTAATAAATCGTTGATGCAATAAAACTGTTTTTGATAATGTTCAAGGTTCATACATAGTTGAAGGTGATTATCCTATTTTAAAATCAAGCAGAGGTCAGACTGTGTTGTAAGATACTGACTTTGGCCCAAATAATATGCAATAGCTTCACAACCAATGTCAATTTTTGTTATTTTAAATCAAATCATACATTTAGTTAAACTGTTAACCAGGGGTATATTTTGTGGTAAGATGCTGATTGTTTTCCACAAAATAAAACCAAAATTAATGATATTCATGTGTTCACTTAAAAATAAAACTTTTAAAGCTGCCACTTTTAAAAGACAGTTTGGTTTCCCTGTTCTTTTTCTTCCCTCCATTTAAGCAGTGATACTTGTGGCTAAATAGAGCTGAGATAAAATTGTAAGGAATAGCATTTGGCATTTTGCATTTGACTTTCCTACTTTAACTTAAGGTAGTCATTTGTCTAAAAATTCATATTTTTCTTCTTACAAACGTGATTTTCTTACCTTACATTTTCTCACTTTAAAAGTAAGTAGATTAAAGATGGTAATGATTTGATATTCCTATGCTAACAGCTGCTCCACACACCTGATCTATATTTTTCCTGTAACAGCTGTGGCTGCTTTCTAAGGTAATTTGTTAATGTGTGATTTATAGAAAAGTTGTCTTCTCCTTACCTAGCTCTGTAAGAACTTTTTGTGTGTCTGTGTGTGAAAGTTTGTCCCTTATGTTTGATATGTTTGAAAAGACTGGTAATATTTTCATCCTCCTTTTGGAGGAGGAAGGCAACATCATTATCTTGCAGTTTATTTAGTAACATGGAACTGAAATGGGCATATGCAGCCTTGTGTTCTCTGTGGAATAATATCTATTTAAATGATTTGGATCTAATACATATTTGCATGAAAAACATCTTGCCCTTCTCTGTGGGGAGAGAAGGTGAACAAGCATAAATTCTATAATACTCATTGCTTCTCTAGCACTAAATCATACTTAAATTGCAGAATGTTGTTGGCTTGAGAGTTGTGCAAAAAGTGCTTGGCTAGTAAAGTGAGTATGTAGAGAGATTTATCTAATCTAATACGAAGAAAATGCTGTCAGCTGCAGCGCGTTGATATGTGATTGCCCAAATCCAAAAGCAGTACTTGGTTTCTATGCATTTGTACTTGTAATATTTTCATGTTTATAATACATGCACTCTGCACTAATAGAGAGTGCCAGCATTATATGTTGTGTGTATGACACTAGCTAATTTAATTGCTATTGATCATACCTGAGCCTCTGTGCAGTATCTTGGGGAAGGGATGGATGTTGTGCCTGGGTTTCTGCTGTTTCAGCCTGGAAGATACTTAATCAGGATTCTTCCAATGGTCACTGTTAAAAAGCTAATGCTAAAAATTAGCGCTTCCTGCTCATACAAGTGTAGCACAGATTCAATAAAAAAGGTTTCTAGGTAATATAATGATAAAGATTGTATTTGTGATGATAACACAGGATGTTTTTGGTGGTGATGTCTCCTGCCCTGTGTCCTGAGGATCTTTTTCCTTCTTCCTCTGTATCCTAAGGATACAGTCCTAGGTCTGTTGATGGCAGCAGAAGTTTTGGCAGTGGTTTCACTGGGCCAGGGCTACTCTCCGAGGATCTACCGTTCATGAAGTGGTGAAGTTCGTGTGGTGGCTTTTCCACCACAATTCAGTTTTCATCCTTAGATAAGGCTGCGCAAAACCACTCTATTCTGTGCTACTGAATATAATGGGACACTGTCACTACTAATTATATAATATTCTATAATCTGCTCTGGGTTTTTTGAACACCCCTTCTTTTGCTTTGTATTTTATCTTTCAATTAGAATATTGTAAAATATTTGCATAAAATATTTATACCATTTGATTGGTCATTAGGTATTAAAAGCAATTCTGAGTTGTCCATTGCTTCCAACTTGAACTGTATTCAAAAAAAAAAGAAAAGATCCTCTTGCACTTTTTTGTGTTTTGAAGGATTTGCTGCTTTAATATAACTGATGAAAAGGTAGGTCCTTGGTTGGTCTCCCTGGCCTTTGCAGACTGGTTAGAGGGGATGGGGCCACCCTGCTTGTGTGACTTGCCTTACTGTGGGTTTCTCCTCATTTTAGCTTTCCATACTCTTTGACCTTGCAGCCATTGACTTTGGTCTGGAACAATTTCAAAGTCATGTAAATGAATGTAATTAAGGTATTGCTTATCATCTTGGAGAGTTCACCGAGATGCTTATTGGCTAGAAAGGTTTGTTTACTTAATATGGAAGGTTAATATAAGGTTAAATTTTACAGTGTAAAATGGCTTCATAATGTTTTTATTTAGCATCTGAAGGAAGCAATGCTTGAAAAGGCGAATAATAGTTTTATTTGACCTCTGTGTATTTGCTGTAGCTTGCATTATTGGGAAAACTTATCTTCATTGCACACTATTATTGTAGACCTCCCTTCTCCGTGTTCTGCAGGGGGATCCTCTATAAGACTTTACTGTAAGCCTTTGCATAGGACATGTTAATGAAGAAACTGCACAAATATTTGGCAATAATTGGTATAAATAGTCCATTCACTTGTGTCTTTTCTCTGCCTCTCTCCTCTCTTCGTAAGCACGGGGAATGTTTTTTCTTCATACTTGGTTCTTCAGTAACCTGTTTTGCCTTTATTCTTACTGCTGCCAAAATAAGGTCAAAAGACATAGAAAATGCCAGAAATGGTTATTGGTTTTTGCCTTCCATCTACCTTCTATTTCTCAGGCAGTAGAAAGAACAGGGCCAAAGACTCTTCTTTCTGTTCAATTTCATTTGAATATAGCTGTTCTGGATATTGCTCATAGGAAAAGTTTTGTGCCTGAGTGTGTGTGGTTGTGTGTTTTATTTTTTTATTTTTCCCCTCCCCACAGTCATTTCAAAGTTCTTTGTGGGGATGGAAGTCCTACATGACAAATGTTTATTGCAAAGAAACCCTCCCCCCTTCCCCCCCCCAAAAAAAAAAAAAAAAAAAAAAAAAAAGCTTTTTTCAATAAAATGTTGGCTACACAGAACTTGGAAACACCTTTTCAGCACAGCTGTCTTGCAGTACTGGTTAGACTGGCCTTTTTCTGGAGAGTACTTTTATCACTACTTTTGCATGCAGCAAAGTATTACCTAGGCTTCTTGCTCTAGAGGTAGCTTTCTTCTGCTTGCTAAGGCTGATCAACGCAATGTACTTTCTGGTCTGGCTACTCCTAGGTTCTGGAGCTACCAGCCAAGGGATCTGCAAGAGCTACTTTTTTAAAGTGAGGAGAGTTGTGATTTTGGTTTCAGTGAGGCCAGGGTTTCACCTTAATTGCAAGATGGGATGTTAGTCCTAGGGCTTGCTCGGTGATGTGGAGAAGGTATGTATGGCTATGGGGAGGAAAACGGCTATCAGGGAAAATACATGTTCTGTCTCTGTTACTTCAGGCCCTATTTATGGGCAACAAGGCGAGAATCTTTATATCTTTACCATTCCTTTTGCTTAGCGAATATTTCTAAAAGCAAATCTGCTCTGAACTCTTCACAAGTGATCATGTTGGAGTGCAACTCTTCTAGGAGAAGAATCCCTCCTAAATACTGGAGAATAAAGTAATTTCTCTAGAATCAGTAGTTGTCCTCTCTACTTGTTGGAATTTAATTCTCTGCTCTCTTAGATGAAGTTCTATTACAAAGTAGGTGCTAAAGCAGCATAGCGAACTATGCTGAAAGTCTTTTGTAACCTCTCTGCACTCCCCCACATAGGTTTAACTGTAGAGATGAAAAGATAACAAGGCTATGCAAAATTACTGAACTCTGGTTTCTCTTTGGATTGTGGTATCTAGTGTGAAAGTGTGACGGTGTCTTTCAGGTAGAACTCTTGAACAGAGCTGTCTTAAGTTGTTGCTTGGAAACTTTCTGTGAAATGATTTTACAGGATGTTATGCTTGCTGCAGAAAGCCCTAGTTGTGTTTCCTTACATTTGCTGGTCAGCATGATTAGTGCCACGGGAAGGGAGGTGTGTTTGCATCCCCTCCTCACACACCCACCGCTCTTACGTTTCTGTCTCTCTCCTCAAAGTAGCCCCTGCTGCAGAGGCTCTGGTCTTGCATCTCTGTTGCTTCCTCTCCAATGGGTTGAAAAGTAACTATTTGGCAAGTGTTCTACTTTGTGTTTTACAGCTTTGTCTGGGTCTTTGACCAGTACTGGAAGTACTGCAGACTTTTTAGTCCAGATATTGCACAGTTGGGAAGTGAATTTAGGCCATGTGGTGTATGTTTAGAATACGCTGACCCTCCAAGTTTGAGCTTATGCTCGGCTCGGCCTCCCTGGCCTGTTCCACTCCTGGGCCTTCTGCAGCCTACTGAAAGCCTCTACTGAGCCTCACTTCTTCCTAACTGGATGTGTAGGAGGGATTTTTCATTGGCTTGTGTGTTTGTTGGAAACATTTTATTGAAGCGCCTAAATCTTTCCTTTGGAAGGCATTTGTGATTCTTCGGCATAATAGGTATAGTTTCTCTTATGTCCAAGACTACATCATGGTCCTTAGTTCCTTGTCATGAATATATATGTACTTTTAATCTGAAATATATAAATGATCATTTTCCTGTATCTCATCTCCTGGGCCTCAGAATTATCATTACTTATTATCTACTGGGAATTCGCTTAATGCAGAAAGTGTCTATTTGGTGTGCTCTTTAAGATGTCAAACAGTGAGCAGTTTGACTTTTACCTTGCTCTGGCCCTGTTTCCAAATTAGTATAATGTGCAGTGGTGGGGATGAGTAGTATTTGAAAATGGACTTTGTGACTACAGTGTTGGGATTCTGGAGTTTGGATGTGTTCAGAAGCCTCGCCTACGCAGATACCTGCTCTATGGTGTCTTAGCAGAACTAAACGTGAGCATTAAATCAGCTTTCCAAATGTCCTCGTGCTGATGCTCAAGCTGTTTGTGGCTGTTACCTTTTAACTTTATATTCGTTAGTAATTTTTATGGGGAAAACTGTGCGTGCTCCACAAGGAAGGAGGAACTGAGAAACGATCAAATTTCCTCTCCTGAAGCCTTTTGGGGATCTCATAGGCCATTGCCCTTCTGCTTTTTAAGTGGATTTAAACCCTCAGATACAGTTACTCTTTGGTAAGGCACTATGTGAATTTAACATATAAGCATGCTGGTCTCCTTTTTCCTGTCCACCTTAAAGGTCGTTGCACAGGAGGGAAGGTTGAGTCATGGTCTATAAATGCTTGTAGATCTGCTGTCAGATCTAATTCTTGTTAGTTTATTGCTGGGTGCCCTGGCAGATGGACTTGGTCAGAGCGATCTGCTACCGACTCCAGTTACCTGTCCCCTTCCTTGCCACAGGGTCCCTCCCTGGAAGGGAGAAGGCAGAACAGGTGACGTTGTCTCCTCACTTGTGGCTGTCTTCACTAAGAGCTTTACATTCATTTTCTTTAAACTGAGATGTTCAGCACAGTGCATACAGTTAATTTCTGTGGAAAACTTTCTTAAACTCACCTTTGTCATTCTGAGAGCATCTCTGGGATTTAGAGAACTCTTAGTAAAGATGTCTAGGGTTGTGGAAAGAGAAGTGTCTGTTTAGATACTTCAGAAAAGTAAAGGGGAAAAACACTACAGCGTTAAACAATATTTCAGATCTTGTGTTTCAGTATCAAGATTACAAGTAGGAGAAAGGCTATTGGTAGGATGTGTGGCAACATATATATTAGAGCTGGGGAGACTGAGGACTTCAAGTACACTTAGGACTAGGAGGGAAGTAATGGATGGGGCTCATTTTTCAGTTCCTGAACGCCTGTCATACTATCCCTGGGATGAAGCATGTACAACTTATTTTTTTTTAATCCTGATTTAGATTCTGTATTTAAAATCTTTATCAAATGACCTCATACATTCTCATTAGGAAGAATTAGGGCAAACAGCCACCTTGTGACATATTTGAAGTTACAGTGATGGCAAAGCTTACTTTTAGAAATGTTAGGAGAAATGAAATGCAGTGCTTTTCAGGAATATTGAATAAAAGTGAGCTGGGGGGAGAAAACTACACTTCTAACTTTCAGCCTTCACTGATCACCTTACTAATTAAAGCAGAGGTAGATATTATTACACTTATTCATGTACTAGACTATGTATATAAATGTGTATTTATAAACATAACTCAAACTAACCCTTCTTAATTCTGACCTCCCCCCGACTAATGGACTGATGTTGTGCTCCAGCACTGTATTCTTGTATTATTTACAAACAAACTCCTTAAGATAAGTAGAAATATCTGTTAATAACTAAAATAAGATTACAGAGGAAGAGGAAAAAAAAGTAGCTGCTTTTGTTTGGTTTTATTAGTTCTTTTTGCCTAGCATGTACGTGCAACTCAGACTTTGTAGTTTGCTCATGTACAGTATGTGCCCAAAACATCTCTCTTCTGGAAACGCCAAAGTGTAAATGCTTTATGTGCGATAGTTCGGTGAGTGTAGAGCAAATGGGACTCTTCCACTGTATGTGACCAGCACAGAATATTTTGATTCTTTGTGTGCCTTGTAGTGTTTCCTCTCAGTCTACATGAGTGCTGTTCGCCACTGTCTAGTTGTACATTTGTAAGGCTGAACTAATCCAAACTGCTGCCTTGGAGTTACTGAAGAACTGAAGTTTAAGTTTCATATGCAGATCTACTAATGCAGCAAAGGGGCTAGGAGCAAAGCCATGGACGGATGCTGGGCCTGCCTTAAAGGAGCTTGGTAGGATCTTCTGAATGCCTGGTCTTCCATGATTCACGGGAGCAGAGACTGCCAGTGGCCCTGAGACAAAATTGGTGCCAGTGGTGCAGCATAGTTTGTGCATCTGTGGCAAAGCAGTGGAGAGAGTTGTATGACTTTCACTCGCTGTAAAACAGGCTAAGAATTGGCCATTCTGGCTTGTTTTGTGTGCTGTTGTCATGCAGAACGTGCAAAGTCTATTCTCTGCTGCATTTTTTTTGTTGTTACTTTGGCAAGAATTTCCTTTGTAGGAATTAGCTTAGCAGTGTGTGTATATATATGTATTTTTTTTATAAAATATTTTATGCCATATGTGAAGTGATGGCTACCAGACTCTGAGCAGAGCAGTACCAATCTGGGGCATGTTCTCTGACAGGGGTAAAAAATAGCAAAGCATGTGTGGGGGCATTACAAAAATGCAGCAATCCTAGGGCAGCCAAGGAAGCGATTCCCTGTTGCAGTACCCGGCTCTGGGGAGAGGCTCCTGCTTGGGTTGGCAGCCGCTTCACTTCTGGTCTGCATGGGGAGCTTGTTGCTTGCGTTTTGGAGAGGCGAATGGGAGCTCCCAGAGGTTGCTTTAAAACTAATCTAGGAGAGGCAACCTCAAAGTTTATATATAGTTGCATGTAAATGTCTGTCTGAAAAGAGAGTCCTAAAAGAGCCTTTTAAAAGGGATAGCTGCGTGTGTTTCTTCCATCATACAAAAATGGACATGCTTGACACTTGAAAGATGCAGGGTATTCATTCCTTTGATGAAGGAAACCTGTCTCAGTTGGCTGTCTTTGCTTCAACAGTGAGTGAGAGCGTCTTAAAATCAAGTGGAATGTGCATCCACTTGGGAGAAATATCCCGTTCATTTTCTCTCTCATGTCGATAAAGGTTGTCTAACCTCTACTAGTCAATTTGCACTTTAATCCAGTGTTAACAAACAATGTGAAACTCCTTACATGGCAAGGGTGGTGTTACATATGTAAAGGAAGTCTTTGGCATGTTCACTTTATTTCACATGGAAATACCACAGAGATATAAGCAAATCCTCATCTGTAGAGATGGACGGCACAGATTGACGTTACAGCTCCGTTTCACCGGCCAGAGGGATGAGAAACACTTTCCCGTTTTGCTGTCAGGCTGCAGTTGCATTGGTTTAGGAGTGACACTTAGCAGCAGCCTGGGCTGTATTTAGACGTGTGTTGTTATCTTGTACTGCAGCTGGGAAGTAGCAGTCCCTCATGCTCCTTACCTAGCTGACTGTTGCCCCAACTAGTGTGTCCCCTGAAGAATTGTTGGCACAAGTTCACTGATCCAGCTAATGACGTCCGGGCAGAGACTCGTGTAAGGACACGAAGGTGAGTGAGGACAGTTGCTGAGGGCTGCAGCTGCCTTTGCTTTTCCCCTGCAGTGGTGCTCATTGTGACCCCAGCCTCTGGGTCAGGAGACAGACAGAAAAAAGCCCACAAGACCTTGTAAATGTTAGGTGATTCTCTGAGCAGAAAGAGCGTTGCCTCATTCCGAGAGGCTGTGTCAACTATGCAAGCTATTTTTTTTTTTTTTTTCTTTTTTTCCATTTTTTTTTTTTTTTTTATTCTACAGAGGAAAGAGGTATAATCGGGTGCTTAAGCAGAGAATGGTTTTGAGTCAGGCTGATGGGATACTCTGTTCTAGCTCATATTTGCCAAAGGAAATTGACTTAAATCAAAAGACAAGTGGAATAACCATTTTCATTTCTGATGCTCTTTGTAGAGAAAAATAGCTAAATGTGGATGGTAGTGACCACCTCTTGCTTTTGCACTCTTTCTGTGTAGAATGGAAATACTTAATGTGGTTGTTAACAAGTGACTGTCCCAGCCCAATTTTCTGTGAAAAGGCATGTGCAGTTACAGTAAATTCTTAACTTCTAAATGCCCTGGTCAATTAGCTAAGCTAAATTAGACAGAAAAGAATGAAGACACTCATTTCAATTAGGTGTTTTTTTTTTTTTTTTCTCCTCTTAAATAAGAAGTGAAGAAGATAGATTTTAAACCATTTATGAGTTTATTGCACTTTTTTTTTTTCTTCCCCATCTGTAGTCAAGGTTACAAAATTGCTGTTCCAATGAGCAGGCTATCCTGTCACCAAAAATAACTCTGTAGGCAGAATTGCTAGATCAACATGAAAATATTAGTATACTTTTGATAAGAAGGCGTAAATCAGGAGAAGCAGATCAATTTTCACAAATTCCAGGCTTCATTTAACTATTTTCTGACTGGGGAACATGAAAACTTCCCGCAGGTAATAGTGAACTGAAAGAAAATGAAGTAGACAAAATACTCTCCTGTGGTATGGGAATACTGGTGAAAGCAGGGAAGAGAACTGGGGGAGAAGGGACTGTGGGATTACACTGTGCAAAACTAAGAAACTTTAGTGCTGGGAGGGGTCCTTCCCAAGCTGTGTAAGCCAGAGGGAGAAGTTGAGCTGCGCATCTTGTGTGCGTGTCAGCGGCAGCACTGAATTCAAGGAGCCCTTTCTAACTTCTTCCTTTCTAGGCAACTTACGAGGCCCTGCATCGCCCTGGTGTTTGGTTCTCAGGCTGAAAGGCCAGTCAGCCATAGGCTGCACAAAGGCAGAGTGTAACCTTGGCCTATCCGCCTGGAATGGCTGTAGTTTTGCTGCCTTCCACACAGCAGGGTTGGGCAAAGGGCACCCAGATCGGCAGATCTGGAGGCCTTTTGCCCTTGGTGACGCAAGTGCCAGACTTGTTGGCATATGATACCTCTTGGTACTGCAGCAATCCTTCATTCATGTTACCAATCTTGAATTTATGCAGCTGTCTGTAGCCTCTTGCACTAGGAATTTGCACATGTGATATGCAGCATGGCATGTTCCCGAGCCCACCTCTGAAGACCGCAGCGGCCTATTGTAGTGTATGGATGTTCACCAGCATATGAATGAACAAAAAGGAATGATTTCTCACATTCAAGTGACACTTCCAAATTCAGGAGGGGAAAAAAAAAAAAAGACCTTCTTAGGGTATTAATATACTACCAGCATTTTATACTAACTGTAAATATCATGGATGAGATGGCTGTAGTTTGTGAAGTGTAACCTTTGGGGAGAATTTGCTGGCTTTTACTCCTTATAATATGCTCGCTCACTTCTCTTTGTAAACCAAGGGGAATCAATAAAACTTTTACAAGTACTTCTGGAGTTGCTTTTGATGACCTGTTGCCATATTTGACTATTTGTCTTACGTGGAACAAAACAGCAACCACCTCCCCCTCCCTCCCAGAAAAGAAGTTAACAGAACGTTATATTTGTTATATTAAGCATAATGATTGGGGATCTTGTATGTTTTTGGCTAGGATTTTGGAAAGCTGTACTTGACAGAAACAATTCTGGGCTAAATTTGGAATTGTAAATACTTCAGGATTTGAATATTTATATAATGTGTTAAGTATCTGTTCTGGGTAAGTAATTCTTACTTGAGAAAAAGCTCTTCTGCACTTACCTTTGTAAAAGCTGAACTACCCAATGGTCCCCAATATTGCACGTGCTGTAAGCCAAATAGTTGTTTTGACTGATTAAATTATTACTTTCAGATACTGTTTCTGCTTTAAAAAAATGTGTATTCTTAAAATCTTTTAAATTAAACAATGCAAATATTGTTAGACTTGCTGTGGTATTTAGATTTATTTATTATTTTTTTCCCCCCAGTGTGTTTGGGTCTACATTATGTCTGAATCCTGCTCTTTGCAGATATGTGGCTGTTGGCCTGTAGGGCTGTACACTGCTGGCATGAGCCTTTGCTCAGACTACTCTATTAAGTTGTTTGTAACAGTACAAAAGGACAGTTAACCCATATTGGGTTTGCAAGGAGCTTCAAAAAATACAGTTACACTCTAATATAGTTACTGGTTTACTGAAGTCACTTATTGTTCTGTCACTTGGACATGTAAAAAGCATCAAGATTCAGCAATACTTAAATTCAAAGGAAAATATTAACATTTGGAAACCTGCTATTAGTTGTGGAGTACTGTTATAAATTTTCATCTTTCACTCTTTAAAAATCAATCCATTCCTTTTACCCCTGCAGTTTAAAAGACCGCGTTACGCAAGCTCGAGATTCAAGGGGAGACTCTTGTTGCTTCCTGCCCAAGTAGGAGCTTTGGGGAATATCTTGATGTCAAGGGGCTTGTGGAATTCTGTCTCTTCTTTGTATAAATTCAATATGTAGCTTGAAGCTTTCATGTTGTTCTGTAGCTAATGTCTTGAAAACGGTAGGAAAGATATGCAGAGAGGTATCCTCCTCAAGATGAGTGTTTCCAGAGTCTCCTCCCACCCCTGGCATTGGTCATTAACAAAACTCTTGGAGCAGGAATGCGAATAGAGTTCTGTTCTCTTTTGTGTACTTTAGGAAGTCATAATTTAGAGAAGTACCAATTTTCTGTTTTATATGCTTTATTCTGGCTTTGCCTCTCAACAGTAACAGTGCTAATTAAGCACTTGTTATTATTTCTTCCTTTAGGACTGATGTGTCTTGTTGTTATGTACTAATGCAAAAGCATTATCTATTTTATCCTTCAAGAAGTCGACCTGCAGTCATATTTACTTCATGTGATAGATGGATAGGATTGTTCTTGCTTTGAAAATAAGCAAACAAACAAGAACTGAGCAAACAAACAAGAACTGTTGAG
>VZSV01000027.1:6756673-6773930 GCA_013398735.1 Nothocercus julius | reverse complement strand
TTTTTTTTTTTTTTTTAACAGGTGGTTCTCGTTTTTCTAGGCAGTGTGTGTGTTTGGAAGCACGGTGTTACTTTTGCCTTCCTCCTGCGCTCCCCTTTGCCCTCGTGCGATGCCTCTGCGCAGCCGCGTGCGGCCCATGCTCGCGCTCGAGTCGCCCTCGCGCCGGGGCTCTGAGGGGCAGCGCGAGAGCTCTGACGCGTTCGCGATGCTGCTCGCGAGGAGGCTGGAGCTGCGGGAGGAGGCGGCTGTGCCGCTCCAGTGAGGGTGCGGAGCCCTGACATCCCCTCACGCAGGCTCTCGTGCTGGGAGCCGGTGGGTGTCATCTCGAGCTGAGCGGCAGAAACAAGCGAACGGATGTGGATTACAATAAAACCATTCGGGCCGTGCACGTGTGTTGGCTGAAGCATAGGAAATGACACAACAGTTATGTTACAACATGGCTCCCTGAAAAATAACATTCGCCTATTTTACTGTGTTTCAATTTCTTTCGTGTTCCTCACTCAGTCGTTCTTTTCTACTTTTTAATGGGCAGCGTTCCTCATGGTTTTGTCTTGTTTTTTCTTTTTTTTTTTTTTTTTTTTTTTTCAGAATCTTTGCCTTTTATGTTCTTGCTGCCCAACACTATTGCTGAGCACTGCTCGCTTTCCTGTGGTTCTGCTGCATCTCTTTAGGGCCTATAGCTTAGGTCTTCCATTAAGCTCTGTTGCAAAACTAAGAGCAGCATCAAATGTTTTAAGAAGCTAGGATGAAATTCTGAGACTGCGTAAGCTCAGCATAGCTCTTGGAAGCTGTATTTGTGTTTTTTCACAGGCACAGATTAAAGCTGTAACTTTGAAAACACTGAAGTTGTCTCAGAATACACTTTTTGTCTGGTAAGGAAAAAAAAATCCCTTTCATCATAAATATCTGAGATAACATATCAGCTGCTGTTCTGTCTTCTCTTGACATTTTTATTCTTCTTCATGCTTCAAAATCAAGAACCAGCAACCATCTTGAAACTTTGGAGTAATTTTTCTTTGGCTTGTCCTTCTACAGCTGTATTGTTCTTCAGCTATTTTTTAAAACTTATGTAGGGATTAGCTAGAACATACTCTCTCTCATCCTTTTCCACTGTAGGATTTTCCAGAAACAAAAGAATTACTGTAGTAACTGCGTGAAGAAAAAAACTCGTCCAAATGTTGGAGAAATCTGAATTTTGGTACAGGGAATGGCCCTGTATCGCTTGTTACTCTCTCTGAGCCAGTCACAGGCATCACACACCAAGAGTAAAGACATTCTGGCCACACAGCATCCTTGTTAGTAATAGTTAATATTTTTTTTCTGCATTTCCCCTATTTTTTTTTTTCCCCAAATGAGTCACATGGGTCCACATAAAGGGAAATATATATTTTTTTGTGTACCCACCATAATGTTGAATAGCATTTGTTTCAATTATTTAGGCTAGGATAAGTTACCTTCATGATGTGCAGAGGAACTTTGCTTAGATTTGCAGGAGGGAAGGGGGAGGTTTTTTTTTTTTTTTTTTATAAGGAGGATAATCTGCCACGGTGACGCAGGTAGGCCAGAATTATGGTGCTTAACATCTGGTTCAAGGGGGAAAAAATCATTTAAAGGGACATTATCAAATTCAGCATGTTGCAAGCTTGACTTGATTAAACTTAACAGTTTTTATTTTTAAAAGAACATATGTATATTTTGTACCTTTGTACCTTGTATATTTTTGCTGCTTTCTGCAGTGAATTTTAGAAGGTAGAACAGGAACGCAGAACAAAATACTGGAGCTCCATGCTCCGTGCAACTGATAGAGCTCCCCCTTCTGTGGGTAAAACGAGACAGTGTGCGGGTTGTTGAAACCAGCTTTATGGTAGACCCTAGGGTAGACCAGCTTTCTGGGTAGACCCAGAAACCAGATAGGTGTTGAAGACTGTCCTGTGCTTTTAATGAACCCAGGCAAATGGTACTATTTAAAGCTGAAATTTGTACTTCCGTGATGGAGTTCACTCATATAAGGGCAAAAGAGCAATAATCAGAGTTTTTGGCCCTTTTTTGCAGTTTTTCTTATGGCATTAGGTGGGATGGCACCTGTAATCCCTGTAGCACGCAGTAAGTACTTCTGTGTTGGTGAGTGATACCTGTAAGTGGTTGTAACAAAGTGTGACTTTAAGATCTCTTACATTTAAAGTGAATTAAATCTAATAAAACCAACAACAGTAACAAAAAAGATACTTTTTTGATGGGTGGGTTAAAGGATTTTCCGTGTTCTCTAAACCGTTATGAAAGATCACTAAATGTAGTTAGCATGTGTGTTGACAAGCTTTTGAGTAATTGGTGGGGTTGTAGTTCATTGTGATATTCCAATTTTTAGAGTTGTATTCATGCAGGACATCTAGTAGGTCATCCTCAAAGAAACATCTGGGGCCAGCATCGTGTGTATGTGTGTATATATGTGTGTATATATATATATTTTATATACATGCATATTTTTTGTAATGACCAAATGCAATATAGTAGCCTCATTCCAGAAGTACCTATGAAAGATCCTTTATTGTTCTTAAAATAATGCTTTTTGTTTGTTTGTTTTTTTCTTATTTGTATTCTTTGATTTACCTAAAGAATGAGAAGATCTCCCTATTTCTTGGGACTAGTGTTGTGTATTTTTTCTTATGAAATTGCACCTAATTTGCTTTTGAGGTTATAGGATCAATTCTGCATGTTTTTATTTTCTGTTGAAATTAGTGGGTTTATTCATGTGGATAAATATCTTCTGCTCAGGTTCTCAATGTATTTATAGTAAGGTTTGGTAAAATAAAGATAGTTCCTTAGGCAGAATTCTTTTCTTTTTTCTTTTTTTTTTTTTTTCCTAATATGGGAACCTTCTGACTACAAAAGAAGAAAACAAATTGTAACTGGAAGATTATGTGATTACTGAGAAATTCTAGCCCTTATGTTTCAGAAGAGTTCGCTAAGAAGGGAGAATAATTTACTACTGTTAACTCGTGTCAGATGACAAACAGAAGAGTCTGGTAAAAGAGCTTACAGTGCCCCAGTATAAATAACCCGAACGATGCTAAACCCAGCTCTACAGCACTGTCTCCCCCCCCAGTTTTGAAAGGATCAGAGATGAATTTCTTTCACAATAAGGAGACGAGTGATAAGAGAAGATACGTGGATGACACGGCGGCCGCCGGAGCGCGTTCGCGCGTGGGCCGGGCGGGAGGGCAGCTGAGCCGTCGCTCTCAGCTTACAGCTCGCTGCTGCTCCCCCGGCCCGGAGAGCCTTCCTCAGCGAACTGCGCCTCTCGGAAACGGGGAAGAGGACCTGAATTAAGGCTTTCATTGCCTGGATTGAGTTGAAACCTATTACTTTGGAGTGGTAGTAGCCAACCTGTCTAGGGAGCAGAATGTCCTGCGGAGTCTCTGGGCCCCAGGAGCCAACGTCCATTACCGTATGGATAACGGCATAAGGGGGAACTGTGTGTATGTTGTGGCAAAAATATTGTCTGTGAGAGCGATCTAGTCACCAGGGTACGTGAGCTTTGCCTCATGTAGCAGCTCTGAGCCCACCTCTGTCTACTACTGCCTGATACTTATGCCCATTTCTTCTCAGCGGAGAGGAGGGACTGCAGGGCCCTTGTGGAAGACAGCAGTGGGAAATAAGATGTGTGACTAATTCCTGCAGCCCCTCCCCGCCTAACAAGCCATTGGGGAAGAGGGTGGCGGGGAGTGGGCTGCAGGCAGGGGATTGCTGTGGTGGGTTGGACCTCGGGCATGCCAGTTTGGATTGCAAACTATAATGGAAGTTTTTATAGAAATTTTTGGCCCAGCTTCCACAGTGGCCACAAACTGAAGCACCAAAAGTTCCACAGGAACTTAAGGAAAAATTTCTTGCCAGTGAGGGTGCCAGAGCCCTGGCACAGGCTGCCCAGAGAGGCTGTGGAGTCTCCTTCTCTGGAGATCTTCCAAACCCGCTTGGACGCAGTCCTGAGCCACCTGCTGTAGGTGACCCTGCGTGTGCAGGGGGGTTGGACTAGATGATCCCTAGAGGTCCCTTCCAACCTTAAGCATTCTATGGTTCCCTGAAATTTAGATACTACGTTGGATGCTGAAATTTGATGTGTTTAGAGACCAGGTTCTTTTTCTGTTTTTATGTGGGAAACGTTTTTTTTGGAAGATGTGAGTAGTTTTTCCGTGATTATCTATTTATTGCTTCTGCTTAGTGCAGGAACAATCCTTCCTGCCTTTTCTGCATTACTTCTTTTTTTTTTTTTTTTTTTTTTTCCTCCTTCCTTTTCTCTTGTCTAGCTTTGAAACGCTCTGTCTTAGGGCTTTCACTTTATTATCCTTTGGAGACTCTTTCACGGATAAATGAACCTTGATGTCAGGTGGCAGTGAGCATGAATATTCCAGAGCCAAATGGCTTCTGCTGTGGAAAACCTCACAGCGGGAGGATTAAGGGAAGGGAATTTTCTGTGAGGTTCTTTGCGCAGCCGTTTCTTGCCAGTTCTTCCTACTCAGCTGGTGAACATGAGAGGACGAGGCCTCAGGCTTCACAGCTCCTTTGGGCACTGCCTGCAACTCAAAGGTGGGTGGTAGTTTTATATTAAATCAAATAAAGTGGCATACCAATGTGGAAAAACCTGCATTAAGGTTCAGGGCACTGATGTAGCAAACACGCTTTTGGGCATGAATGCAGCCTTTCCTCTTGTGATCAGATGAGTTGGACTTTTGTTTTGTGTTTGTTCATTTTTTGGGTTAATACACTGTTGAAGTGAGCAACACTCACTTTTTTTCTTCCCATAATAGTGCTAATCCATTAACTGAAACCTGTAGGATGATATTTGATGCTCATTTATGCAATTATTTTAAAGGATAAGTTTAAAAGTTACTGCATTCCAAGCTGTAACTGTTGTATTTCACTGTTTGTGTCTTTGTTAATATTAGCACTTAGTTTGCTTTTTCCCCACTACTTTTAACTACTGCCTGTCCATGATTTCTCAATAATACAGTAGCACAGTGACAAAGATGAAATAATGGGAGAGGTTTTTCAATTTGTATGGACTTGGCAATGTATATATCTAACAGCTCTTACCATTTTTGTATTGCTAAAGCAAAATTAGAAAGCAGAAAAAAGAATCTCAAGTTGCTTCCTTTTGATTTTGTTTGAGAAAGTAATTGTTCTCATGGTGTTTTCTTGTAGCAAATCTGTGTTTTTATGTACCCTTATGCCTCTTGAAGAATGCATTTTATGTCTGTGTTTGGCACTGAATGTTGTTAGTCATCCATAAATGAAAGTAATTGGAAAGTGACAAAGCTCTTGTAAATATTTTGAATCTTTGTGTGCATTTAACAAAAAAAAAAAAAAGGAAGCTTCATATTTCTGATTCTTTAAATGAATCAGCCATGAAGACATCTTTATTATTGTCAAAATATTAAGAATTAACAAAACTCGAACTGACTATTTTATGTTCTGAGAAACTGGAGGTTTGTTTGGGGGTGTGCAACTGCTTTGTGTGTCTTCTAAAAAATAACAATTTTAGAATGCTCTGTTTTCCTAAGCCAGTAATTTGTCAAAATCTGCCAGGTTAAAAATCTCTAATGAGTGTAGAGTTGTGCATTCATTTTGTTGAGGCTGTATAGTAATTTCTTGGGATGGTGCTTATTATAGATTGACTGAGGAGGCCTATGTAGGGTTTCTCAGGAAGGGAAGAGAGAACAGTTCAAATAATTGCTCATGAACTTTTTTTTTCCCTTCTTTCCCTTTTCAATTTTATTTTTATTTAAAGACAATATTAATTCTGATGACTTGGTCCATATCTGAGCTTATTGTCCTAGCTTTGATTAGAAACAGGTTAAAACTCACTTGCTCCTACTGAAGTTTGCTTAGTGTGGGAATGAGAAGGAACGCCACTGCTGAGCTATATGGGAGAGAACAGAGTTGAGGTCTGTAATGGGCCACGACGATTTATAAACACGTGAGTTTGGGTTTGTGGCCTTCTGCTCGCTGGAGAACAGGAGGTTGCTGTGACCTAGGGTTGGGTATCGCTGCGTGACCTAGGGTTGGGTATCGCTGAAGAGAAACTGGAGCGCTTTTGGGAAAACGAATTGGCAACTCCAGAAAGCTGAACAGTCGCTGCTGACTAACCCTGGCCGCGGCTGTTGTGTCGCACACCCGCGAACAGCACGACCGGGCCTGCTGCTGGAGCTGCGCGCGAAGCTGCCTGCCCCGCTCGGCCTTCCCTGGGCGCCGGCTTCTCGCCCTCTTCTTCTAACGTGGCCCGCGGAGCCCGTGTGGAGCGTGCGCGTGTCACGGGGGCGCGCGTGGAGACAAACTGCGCGGGCACGGAACGCGCGTGTGTGGCTGCAGGAGCTCCTAGTTGTTCAACTTCCGTACCCATGCATTTTTTTTTTCATTGTGCTGTTTCTTGTTTTGAAAGATATCTGACACTTCCAAAGACAATAGATAAGTATTTAAAAAAAGAATATTTGAAAGTGAATTTTAACTAATATTTCTGTGGTTACAGAGACTATGCTTCTAAAATACAGTTGTTCGGAGTGCTGTTTGAAAAACAGTACAAATCAGAAACTCTTAGACATTTGATATATGTTTAGCAGTCAAATGTTGGAAAACTATTAAAAATGTTCATGTATTCCAATCAAATATTTACAATAAATGTGTTTTTTTTTCATATTTGCCCTTCCTATACTCAGCATCCCTAACTATAAGAAGGAAGCAGTAGTGGAAGTGAGAGGCCTACAGAGAGATGAGGTGGGGTGGTGAAGGAAGAGGATCAGCGGGCCACTCGTGTCTGTCTTTAATCTTCTAAAATCATAATACAGAGAAACTTTCAGATTATTTTTATTGCAAATTACTGTTGGGTGGAGGCAGCTGCTATCCCACGCCTCACTTCTAATGTCAAATTTAGAAGAAGTTGTTTTTGGCACAACAAAGAGGAACTGAAGGACCTGATTCTCTACTGAATGTCTTCAAAGACCCAGGGTGGAGGTGCCACCTAGATTTGTGAGATTGCAGGAGGTGAAACCGATTCTGCATCATGTTTGTACCTTCTAGATACAGGTGGCTGCAGAGTCTTAGGGCCGAATTAGATCCTGCAGTTAGTGAAGGTAGGCAAATAGAATTATTAACAGTCAACTGATTAAGGCTATTTTAAAATATATTTTTCACCATTTAAAGATGTTTCCAGCCATCACGTTGCTCTTAAATGCACTTTATAAAAAAAAAAAAAATCTCTCCTCTGCAGATAGCCAAAAAGCTGTGCTTGTGAATGTTAAAAATGACCTTGAGCAGCAGAACTCAAAGGTGGTTGGTGGTTTTGTACTGAATAAAATAAAGTGGCACAGCAGTGTGGAAAAACCTGCATTAAGGTTCAGGGCACTGATGTAGCAAAACACACTTCTAGGCATGGATGAAGCCTTTGCTCTTCTTTGAATGCTGATGTTCTGATAAGTAGACGAGTTAAGTACTGGTATTGAGCACGTTCATCAACGTATGTAATGTGAAGTGATGATGGTATTCCTAGGCAGGGATCTCTGATGTTTTGAGCAGACACCAGAACCCCCCCAGATGAGCAGTTGCTGCTTGTCAAGCAGTCGGCCTTGCTCGTTTGAGATGTCTTTGTCTAAAAGTGTAAGGGAGAGCTGTCCCCAGCTGCGCACATTAGTGCTTTTGGCAAAGCACCTGCCGAAGATTGGTGCAGTGAGTATTGGAGAGTTGCTGGGAGACCTAAATTAAATGTCTCGCTTTCCTAGCTAGAGGCAGAAGAAAGTGGGAAGTTGTGGCAAATGATTTTGAAGGGAGATTGTCTGAGTAGGAACCAAGATCTTTGCAGAATAAAGTTGTTTCCTCCTTTAGAGTATAAGCACCGGTAAGTTCTTACAGTTTTATTTCTCTGGACGTTGAAAGGATCGCTGTCTTTGATTCACTTGGTCTCTATTGTTCAATACTTCTCGAATTTATCTGTAAGTCATAAATAATGTTTATATTATTAATGTACTAGTTATACTTAGTATAAGAATTCTAACTATGTGAAGTATACTTATATTCACACTAATGGTAAGCCTCATCCATCTTTGCTTCTTTGTGTCTGTTTCCAATTCTAAGATTAATTTATGACAATGTTTTATGTTTTATCTGTTCATTTTTTTTTTGCTTTTAGTTTTTTCCAGTACTAGATATTTGGTGATGCTTCCATTTTCATGAAAGCACAGCTCTTAGTGGTATATTAGTACTTACTTATAATACGAGTACTGTAAAGACCAATTATTAACTTTTCTTACTTTAAATAAGTAGCCCCTTCTTACCCATTTCACCTTTAAAAAAATTTGCCGGGTTGTTTTAGGCTACAACTAGCTCTTATGCAGTGTAACGTATAATAATGAGAATCATAATTTACAACACTTGCCTCTGTAGGGAATTCTAATGTGCAGCGCTGGACCACGAGGTGCTTTTGATGCTGCTAGGAATACAGGTCAGCAACGTTGTGACATGGTCACAGGGCAATTTTTCAGCTGTTCGTTGTGAATACTGACACCAAAGGAGAGTGTCTGCACTTGCTCCCAAGGGAATGTGTTTATCAGTAGTATCTCTGCTTTAGCAGGTACTGTTTTTCTTAAAAATGGGTTCCAGCTGGGAAGAGAGCACAGTGTAATATGCCTCACCATCTCTGTGCTTTTCTGCTGCGTGGAGGTACACTGCGTACAAAACAGGTGCTTTATGCTTAAAAAACGTGAAGGCCGTATGGTGAGAGTCAGCACTGGGAAAATGGCAGAATTAAGGTCGTCCCACCTGAACACGGACCTCTTGAGAAGCGCCCGTGTCACCCAACTCCGCAGGGGCTGCGCGTGCCGGCCTGCGGAGCCAGGCGGGCGGCCTTGCTTCCCAGAGCCGCGAGTCTCTGCGCCATGAGGAGGTGTGGCGGCCAAGGCCGCCTTGCTCTCGGAGGGTCAGAAGTGACCGGGTGGCCTCCTGCACGGCAGCGTCTCTGGGCGCTTGAGCTCTGCGTGAGGGGCAGCTGGTTGCCACTGTGGCCTCCAAAGCAGGGTGCCTTCGCTGTGGCCACGTGCGCGCTGCCTCTGTGCGAGCTTCCCAAGACACGGTGATTTCACAAGTTGCCTCCCTAGAATAAAGCTGCTAACTTGTATTTTGGGGTTTTGGCTTCTGCTTTTGGCAAGGCCGCGCAATCCGTCCTGTACTTGGCAGCAACTAGTGCCTGGCTTGAGAGCTTTCATTGCGTTTTTAAATCACCCTGTTTAGCTGGAATATTGCAACACGAGTTCTCTCTTTGGGGGCCTTTTGCAACTCTTCGTGTTTGGAGACCCCCGTGATGTATTTTCCTCTTTTGTTAGGTGTTGGGCGAACTTAGGAAACTGCTGACATCACAGTTTTTCAGCTGTACATACCCAGAAGATGCTGCTTAGTATCTTCTGGTAAAGTGCAACACGGTGGCTACTTAAACTGGTGTCTCCGCATCCCTCTTTCCGATGACTCTGGACTGGACTAGAAAGATTCCTGGGAAACGTGTGGTGCGGTAGCCAGTTATTGCAGGAACTGGGCAGTAGGCTAAATGACCAAACCTTGGTCAAAGTTGGCTGCTGTATGGTGTCCTGTTAACCAGAGGACACAAGTAGTAGCACCTCCATGTAGGAAAATCAAGGGAGTGCGTAGCTCTGGGGCCGGTCTCCCTTGGCCCCGGATCGGAGGGGAGCGCGTGCCTTGAGCTGTGGCACCTCTCGCCTTCCGCGGCACGTGCGCACTGAGCGGGCGCTCGCGGCCAGGGCCTGAGCGCCGAGCGGGCCTTGAAGTGCGCTGAGTAATCGCAGAGGTTACCCTGACACCCAGGCGCTGCTGCTGGAACACGGTGACCCTTCGTCCGAGCGTAAAGAAACCTTGGTAGATCTGCGGAGGAGCCTCTTATTGTGTAAGGCCCTTCTCTGCTGATAGAAAGGCACTGGCGCGGACGTTGCTTGAAAACTAATGCTTAAAATTCTCCAAGTCGTTTAGCGTCAGGATGTTTGGTGGGAAGAGCTGCGGTACTCGGGGATGACAAAGCGAATCTGTCTTAGTGGTAGGTGGAGGATAGTGTTCTAACAGTTGTGATGTGGCTGCCAAAGCTGTGCTTTTCTTCAGTAAACTTAACTATGTTTTGTTCTTGCTTAGTACAATGTAGTACTTAAAAAACACTCTGTGTGCAACCAGACTAAATTAAACCCACGGCGCCTATGGAGAGAGGGGTTAGAGCACCCTCTGCTGGTCTGCGTGGCTCCTCTTCCTCCTCCAGGGCTTGTCTGGTGTCTAGCCTTGAAAAAGTGAAAGACGGTTTTCTCTTAATTAAGCTGAGGCTTTGTTAACCCACTTTTATGCGTGTGTTTTGGGGTTTTGCTTTTCTGCAGAAGTTTGGTAGTTTAATCCAGTGAGTAATAAAGCAACAGAAACAGGAGAGAATAAGGCGGTGAGGTGTCTTTTCTATTTGCAGATATGGAAGTCCTCGTTACTTACTACCTAAGAGGTGGCAGAAAGCTGCTCTTGATTGGGAAGTTTTTTGCTGAGATGCAGGAGTGAAGAGGAGGTCCTGCATGCAAGCGTGCTTCTGATGGAATGGTGTCCCTTTCCCAAGTGTGTGGCCAGCTGCTTGCAAATGGCACTGACAAATCCAGTGGAGCAACCATGTGTTCCCAGGGCCTTTCCCAGTGCTTATCTGTGTGCATTTGCTCAAGTGCTTAGAAAGCCACCGTGTCACTTGTCCACCGAGGACAGGCTGCTTGTTTGTTTTCCTTCCCAGCACATGCGCTTGTGCTCTCAGACTCTTGATATGCCCATCACATGTAATTACCATCTCCTCTGCTTCCCTCTCAGCTCAGGGTGACTGAGAAGGAAATAAGCAGGTTAACATGAGGAGTGCTGCTTAATTTCTTATCCCCTCATAAAATGCAGGGCTGATGCTTGGCGAAGCAATCCTTGTTGCCTTCTTTCCTCTAACCGGCCGTGTCCAGGCACACAACGTGCTCCAGCAGCCGCTACCGCTCTGTCACGAGTCTCCACCCAGTATGTTGACTGAGGGCAGGCACTGAGGTGCAGGGCTGTCTCCCCCATCCGAATCCCTGGGAGGGAGCCTGCAGAACCCGTGTGTAGCTGCGGTGCTGTCTTGCAAAACGTACACCCAGTTGGGAAATGGCAGTTTAAGTTGCGGGGAGGAGAGGACTGGAGACGGCTGCATAGAGAGGCTGCTAAATAAGTGCTCAGTATTAATAACAGCACCATTCTTAGTAAATGGCTGCTTACATAATTGTGTTATGAAAGAATACTGCTGTTGGAGCTCTGTGGAGGCCTTTTGCTTATTAAAGTGTCCCTTCGGAGTGCCCACCATACGCTGCCTCCTTCCACCAGAAGGGTTAAGAGGAGACAACATCCTGTGTTTTTAATTTTGCTTCTCACACTGGCACAGATCCGGCTAAGAGCAGCCCAGATTAGTTCGGAAAACCTTTGAAGAGATTTAAGATGTCCTTCAGCCAGTTTGAAGGTTTTTGTCTTGCAAATCCAGTACAAGGGCGCCTGCAGGCATCTCGACCCTTGCTGTGCTGCTGATGCAGCTCAAGGTCACACTAACCCGCCCTGTGACATTCAACAGCAAAAAAAAAAAAAAATTATGCGGTGAAACTGCTTCAGCCTTCAGCCAACCAACAACTTCCTTAGTTCCTCACTGAAGGAAGAAGTGTGTGTGTGTTTTTTTTTTTTTTTTTCTTTCTTTTTGGCTTCGTGGATTTTTGCTGCAGGAAATAATCCAGGATTTCTGGTGTGTGTGTGATGACAAGGTCATTTCTTAATTAGAACACATGTAAAGAACAAAGCTAAATGGCTTCAAAACAGCTTTGTAGTTGATGGAGAGGATTTAAATTATTTAAAGAGATAGTCACCCAAGTATGATGGAAACTGAATTCTAAACACTTTAACTCTTTCGGTACTCTAGAGTTTCCATACGCTATTCAAAAGGAAATACCAAACTTTGTTAGCAGTATCGCAGCTGCTGTGAAATGAATATTTTTGCATCTGTTTATAGTTAAGACTTTATTACTCCCTCTCTTACCTGAGTTAAGAAAGCCAGCACTTTATTTTCTTTTACAGTGAAATATTCCAGGTTGGCTTGAGAACAAGAGATAACCGTAGGAGATTGCTTCCTAGAGCTCACTGAATTAATTTCTACAGTATTGTAGAAATTGTGTGATTGTAGTGAAGTGTGATTGTAAGTATACTTGTGTGTGTGAGTTCATGTATGATGTGCAGGGTCTGCACACAGGTGTTGTGTTCAGAGCTGTTGGGAGAAGGGATTTGGAGTAGTATTCTTGGCAGGAGAAGCCGATTTTCAGTGACATCCTCACTACTCAAAACAGTTGCAAGCGGCATGTATACTGAGGAGAGGGATTTGAGAAAAAGGAATGGAGATTGAAGGGAGGAGAGAAATGACAGTATAAATGGCAGCTTCATTTAGTTTTAAATTATTGTGAGCTGTCTGGAAAAGCTAACAGTCGAAAGCAGCCTGGAATTTGAATTGGGTCCTGAGAGAGGTCTTTGATTGAAAGCAAGTGATACAGAAGTAGTGGTTCAACTCTCCTACACAGCCCCTCAAACCAAGGTTGTTACGAATCCACCCTTTATATCTTACACCCCATTTTTTCCTTAGTTTGATCTTCTTCTGTCAGTTCCTTGTGGCTGACGAGCTGGCCGCCCTTGTGTTCCTGCAATACCCGTCCCGGTGGCAGTGCTGGGCCAGGAGGAGCTGGGTTTGTTGTGTCCTGTAGAGCAGACCCCCGCTTTTGCTGTTACCACAACTTTTTGAGTCTGCTGTGTTTTTTTTTTTTGTTTTTGTTTGTTTGTTTGTTTGCTTTTGTTTTGTTTAATAACAAGAAAGGTAGAGGGGAAGGACGATTTGGAGTCGGTTCGCCCAGGCAGACGAGGAGGACGCGAGAAGCGTTGCCGGCAGCGGACGGGGAGCACGCGTGTGCCTGTGTGTGCTCGGGGCGCGTTGCTGCGGGGGTCACCGAGGGGAGCGCGAGAGGGGCGCCACGTCTCGCGCTTAGGGCTCCACGTACTGAGAGCTCAGCATTTGAGCTGCGGCTCGGGTTTGCATTTTGTTTTCCTGGGGAAATCATCCTCAGTGGATGCAGAGCACATCAAATGTCAGGCTGGAGCGACGTGGCCGCCATGCAGGTGATTGCGCCGCCCCCCGGGCCCTCCTCGTGCGAGAGGAGGAACCTGTGTTGCTGGCAGGAAGGGGGAGAGCAGGCCAAGCAACTTCGTCCTCCTTTGGGCTTCCTCACTTCCTTTCCCCGTGCTAGCTGCCTGGCCCAAGGCTTGCGAGAAGGAAGCGGAGGAGGGAAGCAGGCTCCGTGCAAGGAACGTGTCTAGGAGGAAACCCATAGGCTACGTGAAATCTGTACGTTGGTGCCCTTCCCTGGGGTGCGCTGTGCCCTTAGTATTCTGGGAGACCTAGGCTCACCTGCTAGTAATTTCTAATTTACTGTCCTAATTCATCGATTTGTTATCACTAATTGTACTTCATTTACTTCTGTGTAGTTTCCAGTACCTAAAGGGTTGAAAGGTTGCTGTAATTGGCACCCGCAGCTGCTCTTTCTTTTGACAGGGGATAATTTTGCAGCCTCTGCTTTGTGTGACAGCTGCCTAATTGGGCATTCTCCCCTTGTAGCGAGGCTGCCTCCTGCAGCCTCCCCGCTGACAAATGTGGTGGATTATGGATGAGGACACGCTGACCCGATCGACCTTGCTGAGGCAGCGGGGAGGCGCCTCCTGCCACTCCAGGGAAGCGCCGGGTCATTTAGAGGACAAGGTCACGAGCCAGGTGGGGAAGGGACATGATATCACACGGCAGTAGCCCCGTGACACGGTCACCGTGTCAAGGGCAAGCTCGGCCGCGTTGATTTTGCTGCCTTTTTTTTTTTTTGTGTGTGTGTGGCGTCTCGGTGAAGACACTGATACTTCACAAGCGTTTTTGCTAATTTACTCTAGATGAAGTACCAAACGTTATTTTTAGGGGTGTTCTGCGCAGGGTGGTCTGCTAAATACAGATCACACGCAAAATCAGTGTTATTAAAACCCTGTCAATAAGAATTTACAGGGCTTGTCTTGATGTATTTGGTAAAGCAAATGTTTGTATCTACTCTAGGCAAAATACCAGAAAGGAAGTAAAACGGGGCAAAACTAAAGGAGGAAAAAAACTCCCCTGCTTTCAAATTTTGCTATTTCAACTTTTCACTCCAACTTAAAAGGCACAGGTGTGAACCTGCATGGAAACTCCTGCTTCTACGTATGTACGTAGGACCAGGATGTCGGAAAAGTACTTTAAAACAAAAAAAAAAAAAAAAAGCAAAAGGAAAAGTTAAAAATAAATAAAACGTTTAAAGAAAACCTCTTGTATCAGCTCAAGGGTGATAAAGTTAAGATAATGCCTTGGCTATTTTAAGAGCCAATACAGCACGCAGCTATGCCAGCCAGAAAGAACCTGTTAAGTGGGTTTTAGAAAATATGTTGTGAATACAAGCGACAGTATTTTGGGAGCATCTTCACGTTGCATTTCTCTGCTAATAAACTTGAAAGTAAATGAACAGCTTGTTTGACATTTACGATGTTAGACAATAGTGAAATGCTTTCTTCTGGCATAATTAGGCTTTATTGATTATGTTGGAACGTAAAGATAAATACAGTTAAATAGAAAGCTCTCCCGAAGCAGGATGTACCTGGCTCTGACCTTTCCGCTCCAGCCTCTGCAGAGGTCTCGGGCTCTCTGGCTCTCGCACGTATACAAACGTACGTGCGCGAGCGTGGGGGCGCGCGCACACGCGCCGAGTTTCTGAAGCAGCCTGCGAAGCGGCGAGAGGAGCGTTCGCCCGGGAACACAGTTCCCATCCCCATGAAATCAGACTTGTTGTTGGATGCTCTTGTGTCTAAATCTCGTCCGTTCACCGGGATGTAATTTTACTCCCCTGAGGTAAAAAGCCGTCAGTGGCAAAGTGTGATAAATTAGTTGGCTCAAGTAGATGCGCGTGCGTGCGTGTGTTTAATTCTGACCTTGCTGTGCGTGTGCTGAGCTGCTCTCAGTGCCCGAGTCAGGCTTGGTGGAGGCTTAATCCCGTGCCCTTGTACACGTATACTTGATTAGTAGTTGTGGTTATCTCGGCAGAAGACATTCCGCCCTCCTCCTTGTATTGGTCGTGCCCGGGCATTGGGGAGTCAAGTCGAAGGAGAAAGAAAAGAGATTTTGCATTAGTATTCTCTGAAAGCCCTACTGTCTGCAGAACAAATTGATTGCTACAGTGTACCTGTGCTTGGCACCACTGCTGTGAGAGAAAGGTATGGTTGTAATCTGTTTTATTGTATTACATATTGTGACACTCGAGGAATGTTTAACATTCGGCTCTTCTATGGCACATGCTGGAAGGCTGAGTAGCGAAAAATATGTGAATGAATGAAAAGTATGCGAGGCTGTCGTATCTGCAGTGTTGTTTACTACGGTGAACTAAGTAGCCCCTGCTAATGAGACCAATTTGCTGTATATGCCAATGGCAACGTAAGCAGATTGGTAACAGAATTCGCTCTATAGTGTTTGGTGGCTTGTGTCTCTGTCGGTGCTTGCTGCATAACTATACAGATAAAATTCAGGGTAATATTTCGTGGCTTTATTTGGTTTAGCTTGGAAATGGGAAAATGTGTTTGAGCAGTCATGTGCTTGTGTCTTTAAATGAGAATGTGGTTTTTTTTCTAGTTTTAATCTGCTGCACGGTTCCTACATCACGGGGGGAGGTATAACAATGTGAAAATCTTGAATGTTGTGCTGCTATAATAAACATAGCAAGGACAAAACTGAGGAAAAGTCTTACAGTATGTGAGCCTTTTATCTTTCCTTCTTTCTTTCTTCCCTTAATACATAAATATGCATCCGTATTATAATGAGGAAGCCGGTGTTTTCATTTTCTTTAAGTCAGTTAGAGACTTTAGCCCACTTTTCTCCTAGTCTGTGGTTTTCTAGATGCCTGGCTAATGTCAGTGGTGTGCTGGGTGAGAAGCAAAAGCATTCCACTAATAAGATTCAGGGTGTTTCACAGAGAGCTGTGCTTCATGCTTGGCATCGCTGAAGTTGTGTTTGTGATTATTTGGATGTTTGCTTGTGGCCACTCCAAACCATCTGAAGTATCTGCTCTGGTCATGCAGACATTCCCAGCTAATTAAGTTTAGGACAGGTGGCAGACTTGTCCTGGACATGTAAGTCTGTATGCAAACTCGAGGAGAAAAAGAATACGCATCTTTTCTGGGATGTTATCACTGTGCACAAGCTAGAAGGACACTTGCAAAATCCTCTCCCTCCTCATTGTCCTGGCAGGTGACAAATAAACGAGTTGCTTTAAGGAAACCGGGGACTTAGGAAATGCTGTATGCCGAAGAGCAGCCGTGCACTGAAATAGTTACTTCCGTCATGTGGCCTTGCAGACTTCAGATTAACACTTTATAGATGTGCAGTATATTTATATGAGCGTACCCTTGAGCCTGCGTTTTGCACCTTGCGAAGAGTGTGAATGCAGCCTTATGCATGTGGGTTGTTTATCATGTAGATCCTTTGACAGCTAAGAACATTTTTAAGAAGCCCAGATCCTGGGACTCTGCAATGTGATTGTTTGTACTCAAATAATGACTAGTTTAATTAACTGATTAGTCAAAAGTTATCTATTCAAGGCAAATATTTTGCGAGTTACTCTTCTCCCTGGATTTTTTTTGGAAAAGCTGTTAGCAAATGCTGTAATGATGGCAAAAGGCAGTAAAAACAGTTTCATGGATTTTTTTTCACAGATTACAAGATAAAAAGGGAGCTGACCATATTTAACAAGATATTGGAAGTCGATTGCAATGATACTGCAGAAATGGTTAATTCTTATCTTAAATCCGATATTGACTCTCAGTAGATTTTAACCAGTTAAAGGTTGGCTGTTAACCAGTTAAAGGAAGGCTGTTAAGTTGTGAATGTGTTAGATAAATATAGGGTAATACTGCATTTCAATGCAATTAACTCTTATTCATAAATAATTCAACCTATAACTTTGAATGATTAGAGGAAAAGAAAATGACATGTGATTAAATCCAAGTCCTTGAAAACATTCTAAGAGTGAAGATTATTGTGACTGCTCTGAGACTCCCTCATACACTGTTTTTGATCAAGGAATCTACCCCATCCTCTGTTGTT
>VZSV01000027.1:6740426-6756589 GCA_013398735.1 Nothocercus julius | reverse complement strand
GGAACTAAATCAAGCCATAAAAGGAAAAAAAGATAATGGTCTCCTCTGAAGGAAGAGCACTAGCTCTTCCTAGTGCTATGGCATATGTCCGCTTGGGGACTCTACGATTTTTCTGTCTTTTTTTATTTTCTTTTTTTTTTTTTTTTCTAAGGGGTGTAGAAGGATGAGAATTTTGAGAATTTTGCACTTCAGCTTGGTCTGGAACGGACTCTGGCTCAAACAAGTATTTTACTTTTCTTTCAAAAATCGCAACATCATTTTTTCCAAATATTATTACTTTACATTTTAGACATGCTATTGACTCCTCCACTGGTAGACTGTGTGTAGCCCAGCCTTTTCTCTGGACATCCCTAATCAAATTTTAAGTGCGAGTTGACACCTGGAGCAGATCATCAAGCACATTTTAAAAGTTCTACCTTTCTCCAAGGTAGCTGAGGTTGTGAAAGGGCAGTTCTCCATCGCCACCCCCTTTCCTTCTGGCCCGCCTTCACCGGGTGAGGAGAGGATGCTGGGGGCTCGCGTAGCTTTTTCTAAGCCGTTTTTGTGAGCAGCTGTGGAAGAGCATGTTGTGTTGATTCTAACAGTGCTGTAGCTCCCACATTTCTGTTAATGCTGACGGCATTTGTGTAATTAAGTGCCCTGTGTCCTGAGCAGAGAGAGAGCTGTTAAACCCCTCGAGGAAATGCTTCCCTCCGTTGTGTTGGTTGTACCTTTCCCTGGAAATTGCAGGGGTTGCTGCTGCGCTGCTGGGGTAGCAGGGGTGGATTTTGCAGGGGCTGCTAAACGAAGCTCTTGTCTCCTTTATTGAGCACTGGACAAAGCATCTGTGGCTGTCAGAAGTGCATCGAATGATTGAGATGTTAATAACAGTTGATCACAATCCAACTTGAGGGGACAAGTATGGTAAGATAAGAAAGTGGGAAGCTGCACTGACAGTTTTTTTCTTTTTCTTTTTTTTTTTTTTTCTTTTTTTCTTTTTTTCCTGTGTGTTTTTAAGGCATTCTTTCTGTATAAAGATGGGAAGAACAGGGACCTGTTTGTGGTACTAGCATGACCGCGCTGCTGCTGGAAGACTATTGGGAAATGATCTAGAGTAGACAACCAAATGTTTTTTTCTTAGTTTAGTGTATTCTCTTGATGCCATCTGAAAACCTTGGCACTTGTTAGAGGTTCCAAACATATTTTTCTTTGTTTGGATCTTTACCTTATATAACATGAACCGTAAGTGTCACTGATTGTTAACAATTAAAAGGTTTGGGATATATATCTTTTTCCCAAACTTTCATACTTTCATGTTTTGCAAAGCCTATGACAGTCCCTTGGTATATTTTTTCTCACGTTAGCAAAAAAAAAAAAAAAANTTCTGCTATTGAATAGGTATTTATTGCAACTAACATTTTTAGTGAAATTGATCCATTCCAGACTTGGAATACAAATATGGCTCTGAAGATCAGGTAAGAAGGCTGATGTCTTCTGAAATCAGTCCTACCACCTCTGAAGCTGGAATTAAAGCTTGTGATGATTCATCAGGAAAAAAATGTTAATGATTAGTAAGGGATAAGTAGTTTTCCTATGCTTTTAGTTTTGTTCTGCTTCAAAGCAAACTTGTATTTGAAAGCCCAGTTCTAGTTACTGCTGCGACTTCTGCAGGGTTTTGGTCAAGCTTGGTACAATTCAGGGTTCCAGAACCAGGACACGGGTCAGAAAAGCTGCGCAATTTGGCGTCCTTGTAGAAGAGCCATCTGTTGGCATTTACTTGTCCCTTGAGATTCAGTTCTGATTCCCTCGCAGTTCATCTTCTACCCTGGACTATTAGAGTCTTGCTTGTGCACTTGGATACAAATAAATGATGCACAACCTGCTTCTAGGCCATGCGAGCTGTCTGGGTTGTTGCTGAACATGTTGGAGGCTGTGTGTCATTTTACTAATGAAGAGTAAGTCATGGGAGTAAAAATGGATGTTTGCAGGAGGGATCTAGAATCACCTAAATGTGCATGTGCACATTCATTCACACTTTAGTGTGAAATGTCCTTGCTTTTGAACAAAAAGAGCTTTGCTACGCTTGGTAAGGAGTGAGGTTGCATATGGGCAGTGGATGAGGACTGCTCCAGTGTCTGGCTGCAAAATTCTGCCACTGCTGTGCTGCATCCTTCCAGCTCACATAAGTTAAATGGCTTTGGCCAGCTCATTAGGGTTGTTTCAGCATGGCAGATCTCTGAGAAAGAGCAGAGGTTGGTGGAATGATATCTTTGACCCTAGTGCCATCATTCATCTTTTAAGTTCAGTACTGACACGGTTGTTTTCTTAGAGAGTGCTATTGCAGCAGGTATATTCTTGATTCTCACCTCAGTCGAGTATTCTTGATTGATGCAGATCTCCCCATGTAGCAGTTGCAGCACTAGTTATTTTTGTTATTTTGGAAGATAAAGGCATTTACTGTGGTGTGCAAGTTATGTTTCTTTTAGTGATTCTTTTTGTGCCCTCCAGTTTATTGTATCAGCTGTATCCACTATTGTTTTGTTTCTCCTCCTATTGGAAAGGCAGAATATCTTTTCACTGAAGTGCCAAACTGAGCCTTACACTGCTGTGAGGACAACTTCACTGATACTTATTTGCTGGTGTTTTGTTCAGAGACAGAGCAGCTTGCTTCTTGCTGTTTCAGTAGTGCCCGGCAGCCTCCAATATGGTTTAGACCCGTACAGCAGATCTAATGAGAGGTCCTGGTGAATAAGTTTGGAGTGAAATTACTGTGGTCGTGATCAGTGTGTAATGTGCAGCAGATATTTAGTAGTTAAATTCAAATAGATCGTCAGTAACAGAAGTGACTCTGGTCATTAGCATTTTATTTTCTATAGCTGATCTGGCTTTATGTATAAATAATAAATAACAGAATTCTGGAGACTAAAACAGCTTGGGATTTTCTTTTCCCTTTACAGATTCATATAGTGAATGAACTAGTCTATGAAAATCTCTTTTATAGTCAAAAATATTTGTTTGTGTCTGCAGTTTGGTGGGGGAGGGCATCAAGCTTTATGAGGGGGAGAGGTGTTTATGGTTGTGTGTTGCCTTGAAGAATGCTCAGGATGTTTGGTCAACTTCAGAGGTTTTGTGTTGTTTTCTAATCCATGCATGTTATTTTTTTTGAAACAGAAAATAATTGTGTGGAAGGGTAGTTTGGATATATTGATGCGCCTCTTATGCAAGTTGCAAATGTGGATTCTTGCAATGATTACATCTCACTGAATGGTCAAGGGAGGAAAGATGCTCTTCCTGTCAACAGCTCTGTGCTTCCAAGAGCATTTCTTCTGTTCTCCAAGATTTACGCGGTTACTATGTCATAGACTTCTGTAGCCTTCAGCTAGTCACGAATGAGCACAATCCAATTTGAAATTTAGAATGAATGGATCAGCTTTACTATGCAAACATTTAACTGATGATTTAATTTGCTAGTCAAGCAAGGAGAAATCTTTAAAAAAGAGAGGTTTTCCTGGCAGCATCTGGGGTTGTGAAGAATTTGCTGACATACCTTCATCAACTGGTCTAGTCTTCTGGATGCACATTAGGAAAGCAGTCATAAATGCTACCACCTTTCTCTTGAGTAATATCTCATGAGGAACATGCATTGTGCTTGATCTTGGAAAGTATCCCTTTGCTTCAAAATAAGGTCTTCAAAGGTGAATAAAATAATTTAAAAAATTGATGAGATGCATTTTCAGTAATGCGTTACATTCAGATGTATTAGCAAACATGAGGCTGCTGTTAATTTGTGCTCATGTCTGTTGTAGAAGTGAATTTGGAAGAACTGTTTTGTCTCCTAAAATTTTCAATTTTCGTTTTGGAGCCTTTTTGAGAAAATGCATTTGGAGCTTTTTGGTCTCAAGGGTAATGGGTACAGAATGACTTAGTGATTTTTTGTTGTCTTTCTCATTTTTTATTCCTCCTCTTTTCTGAACGGTGAACTATAGCGTTAAAGATGTTCTAACTCATCCAATCCTTGTTCCATTGGCCAAGATCAAAGTATAACTAAGGAAAACTTGAAGATTTTGTTTGCCCATCTAGTGCATAGTAACATGGTGTTTATTGCAGTTCAGTGCAAATACCTTTTGCCATGGTCAAATAATGTTTTTTTTTGTTTGTTTGTTTGTTTTTTTTTTTTTTTTTTTTTTTTTTAGGAATTATGCTGCATTTTGCCAATGGCTTGGTTTTAATGAATTGTGATGTTAGAGTGCAGCCCTTTTTTAGCCTTTTCACCATATCATTAATCTCTGTGTTATGTTTTTTTACTGTGTATTACTCTTTTACAGTCCCCCTCAATCCTGTGTAATAAAAGTATCAGGTGAAAGCCATATTATAAATTAGCAGCATGTGTTGCTCTTCTGCTACATTATTTATTTATTTATTTTTTTAAGAGGAGTTAAAACATACTCATTGTGCAGGCTAATGTAGCTCTAGGGCTTCATGTAACTGTTGTCCAACCCAGTTCATGTTACGTATATAGTTGTCATCTCACAGGTACAGGTGTATTTATTCGGAACTTTATTTATGGAGTGTGACAAGGGAAGGGGAAAATAGTAGGGTGGGAATCTGTGAGGAAAGGCGAGCAACATACATTGGTTTTATTTCACTATGTGGTTTGTGGCGCTGGTATTTTGGTCGTCTCGGATTAGTTTTTGATGTGATGATTTACTGTTTGAGGAGAGCATGAAATAGCACCAAGAGTGTTGCCGATCTTGATCTAAGGAGCATTGCAGAAGCATAACAGAATTTCTTGGGAGAGATGAGGATTACAGGGACAGCTGTGTTTTGTGTAGCCCCGGAAGGTCATTGGATATTGACGATGATAGAGAAGCGTTTACTGCGGAAGTAGGGAGTTCACAGAAGCTTAAATGAGAGTAACTACTCAGTATAACACCAGGAGAAGAAAAATAAGATTTCAGAAAAGCAGAAAGCAATGTCAAGTTTATTCTTTAAGCCGTGGTGGTTAGGTAGGTGGCAGGAGTGTCAGAATGAAAATATGACAAGTTTTTGTGACAACCTTGATAGTATGAACAAGCCAAAGGGGCTAATCCCCGTCTTCCTGAGACATTATCAGCTGCCTCAACGCTCATACAGAGTAGTCCTGCTCTGATATTGTCACAAACTGACCGCAAGTATATCTGTAGAGAAAAAAATCTATTTTGGTCCAGTCTGACACCTTCTTAAAAAATAAGATTGGTTTCCTTTCATGATCTAATATGGACTTATCTTAATGTCTTTCCTGCTACAGTGGAAATAAAATTGTTTTCCATCATCAATTTCAACGTGCTTAATATTTTATTTTTGGCAGAGTGGAGTGAAAAGCGGATTCTCAAAGTTCCAGCATTGACACTTTCAAGGTAGGAGTTTCTGCCCTTGAACTTGGGAGGAAATTTGTCACCATGGCCTTTTTTTACCACAGGAGTTGAGTGGTAACTTAATCTAATTCACACTAGCTTTGGTCCTTATCCCTTTTAAAAATTCTGAGTCAGATGATGGTTTAACTCATGCCCATGTAGTCTTTGATTCCTTTGCCCTGACACAGCTAGCTGGGGTACCAAGTTAGCCATCTGCTAAAAGTAGCCTAGTCAGCTAGAGATATGATCACCTGCCCTCAAGAACTTCTGGTCTCTGCTTGACAAATGTGTGCTTAGTTATTTCAGGTAAGAAGACTGAAGCTTTCTTTTTTTTTTTTTCTCCTGGTCTTCTTTTCTTACCTTGTTAGAGTTTCATGTTTACCATCCATTGCACTTCATTCCTCTTTTAATTTGCTACTCGTGAGTCTTTTGATAGTTATGTAAGTTTCTGAAGGTTTCTATGAGCCTGAAGTCCTGGGAAAGGAATTACAGCAAAGTCATCTTCAGTGGAGTTCTTTGATATCATTCAGTGACTGAATTTAGCAACAGAGGTTGGACAGAAACCTCCTTTAGCTTCAAGACAGGAGTCTTTCAAGGAATCTAAGTGAAGAAACAAGAAAATAACAGTTTAGCAAGAAATCATGCAGCCTGTGAACCTTATGCTCAGATCATTGACATTGCCTGATACACATTGATCATACACCTATTCAGAGGACACTGGAGTTGCTTATCAGTGGTTTACTGAGCTGGGAAAAGCCTCTTTTGGATACACCATGAGAAGAAGTCTTTATGTCACACTGAAGACGTGGATTGTGACTTCTCAGCCATGCTCAAATCTACTGATAAATGACTGATGAAGCTGGAAGTAACTCCAGCTGGAAGCTGGAGTAAGTAAATCTCATCTCTAGCCTGATGAGATGATTTGGCTGAGTTGTGGTTATGCTATAATAGCTATTAGATGGTAACTTCATAGTTTAGGCTGGTTGGGTGTAGTATTCTTTGTTTCTTTACTGGATTCTTGGGATAAAATATTCATAGTAACTTTCTTCTCTCTGTATTCTATCAGTGGCTATTAAACAAACAGACCATAACAATAGTTACAGTCTTGAAAGACGCATTTTATTTTTTCCAAAGATGCTTTCATAAGACTTATAAAATGGAGTTCACCTAGCCCCAATCCTTTGTTTAAACTGCTATCTGATTTTGTTAGATGGTGAATCATTATCAGAATGTCAGCTTGTGTAAAGCTACATCACTTGCCATGACTGGTGTGTGTTGCACAACTTGAGGAACAGGCACAATAGAATAGTCAGTCTTTAGGCGTTGTTTGATAAAAGAAATCTTGCACTGTCAAATTTTACAGGAAGAACATTCACATTTTGGAAGTTAACAAGTCTGTACTAATCTTCAGAGCTCCAGCTTGACCAGTCATGACTCTTTGGATAGTGTTCTATTCCTCCTTCTCAATAGATGTCCATTTACCATGTACCTGATTCTGCCATGCTAATACATGTTGCATGAAGCTTCATGTTTCCCTCATGCACCAATTTGTACACGTTCTCTTCATAAGACTAAATTAGAATTGTGTTTTGGATATTGCTTAAGGTGTCACAGTCAGAAAGAGATTTAAACTTTCACGGCCCTTTGATAGCAGCATGGAATGTCCCTGTGAATTGAAGAACATGGATTTGATCCAAAATTCAAAACTAGCAGGACTCCCACGTTCTTGTAGGGGGTGTGAAGAGTGTAAATTTATGAACTTAACAAAATCAAACACCCCAACTACTGATAATCTGTTTTACTGAAGATTGGTTGTGATCATCAAAGAAAAAAAAATGTTACAGTATAAGCATGAGAGAAGACGTGTTGTGCTATTGGAATAACAGTTAGTTATTCGCCACAATATAGCTCAGTTAAAAAAAAAATACGTTATTCCGTCAAGTTACTGGACTCAAAATTGTTTTAGAGTTTGAAGGGCTGCGTAACTGTGCTGCTTATAAGCTAATGTATTTCTTTGAATGTTCTTAGCTGTGAAGTGTTGTGTATGTTTAATTCTCAGCATCTCAGAGTTAGCCGTTGATTTGTTAGCAGCTGTTGAATGAATCTCTGGTGTTTTTGTGTCTTAAATCACAATCATTGCCTGATTTTTTTTTTTTTTTTTTTTTTATTCTAACATTTTAAAAGTGAGAAACTTTTTTCATCCTTTTACACAGTAGGCAAGATAGACATTCCATCACAAATATCTCTTCTTTTTCTTCCATTTTGCTTAAAGGAGTTAGAAAAGCAAGAACCAAAGAAGGGCAGAATTTAATTGCCCTGAGATGTAAACCTTACTCAGTTTGATCTTAAACCAGTGACTGCTTTAAGATACCATGAATCAGTATCACAGCTAGCAACACCTATACGGTTGCACTGAAGAAGTTCTCATCACCGGCTTCACAGGGAGAGATTTGTATCAGGCTCTAGTAGCTCAGGTGATGCTGTAGCTTAAGCAGAGGGTGACAGCCTAATTCATTTGAAGGATGTTTTCAAGGAGGAGCTATCTTTTTTTTTTTTTTTTTTTTTTAAACCTGTGTTAATTTTTTTGTCCTTTTTCTTTAAGGCCTCCTCGTTAGTAACTGAGCCACCCCAGTCAAACAACTAGTGTGTTGCAAGCCTAATACATGTACAGAATTTAAAAGGAAAGAAATCTAAGCACATGTTGAAATGTGGACAAAAGAAGACTCAAGCGGGTGTATGATACATTAAAGGCTTTATTGGCAATGTATGAGATGCCCACGTACAAGTGAATTATGCAGGTCACCCCAGATGAGTTGCAATAAAAGCTTTATACTAATATGAACACACCTATTTATAGAGGCAGCTATTTGTCTAAATATAAACTGCTCCCAGTCATGTCTAGACCACCATCAGAGCTATGCTAAAGTTCAAAGTGGGGTTCAGAAGAAAGAGTATAAACTATACTGATCTTCAAGTTGCTAAGTATTTTGCTTAGCATCCAAATTTTGTGAAGGGGTTACACGTATGAATGTCGCAGGACACTGTGTTGCTTGAAACATCTTTTCTTTATCCTTTTTAAGTGTCAGAAGTATGTCTGGTGGATGTGTCCTGAAGCTAAATATTCTTCACCATGTGTTTAAAGCTCAGAGAATGTATCAGTGGGTGGATGGATGCATGGATCAGTAAATGACTTCCATTGCTAACTATTTTCAGCAGTTGCGTTTTAATGAGTCTTTCAACTGTTGCTGCTGTGTTTAATCTGCTCGCTTACTCAGTGTTCAGCATTAAAGAAGCTTTCTAGGACGTTAATGTTGTCATGATTACAGAAGAGGTTAGTTTGATTGTGTTCTGCACAGACCTTGTGTTAAGAGTTCCTTTTTAATTGAGAAATATATGCTGTGCATACAGTTAATTAGAATAGATGAGTGTGTGTTGTGTTCGGATATGCGCTTCCAAATATACAATTGGTATATTAAGATAAATAACTTGGAGAGGATGAAGTTATAAGCAAAGGTCCTGATTCTGCAGCAGTGGTCTTGCTCTGTCACGTCCTATACTTGTCAGTGGGTTCTTCTTTTGGATTTGTGATTTAATATGTATTGACAGACAGTGCAATAGAATGAAAAGGACCAGAAAAAGTGGTTTCCCCTCCTCCCCTCCTTTTTTTTTTCCCCCCTCTTTTCTTTGGCATGACAGATGTTTAGTTTACTTGATAGATTGCCTAGTATCTCCATTAAATAAGCACAGACCAGCCACTCTTGCAGGTAGGGAATACTAAAAAAGTGTAGCATAACAATGTGAAGAAAATACAATGATATTTCTGGTAAGTGTACTAAAAAAACAGGAGCTCTGATCAAATGCCAGCGCTTACATCAGTCCTCTTCGTAATCTTTCTTGCTGATCTGTGACTTTGACCTTGCATTTGTATGTCAATTCTATTTTAGGGATGCACAAACCAAGTTCAGTTTAATAGGATTTATACTACAGCTTCATAGGATGCCTCAGTATAGAATAAAAGTTGAAATATTTGAATAATCATTCTGTCTGAGAGTCCTTTTTTCCTGAGATTGCAGAGGGCTTGCCCACAGTGGCAGTTTTTTTGTTTTTGTTAGTTGTGTTTAAAAGGTACCTCTCTAGAAAAGGCATCTTTGTCTTATGATGAACTCCTATATTCTGTATAGACACTTTGCCTAGAGGTAGAGCCTGCTGTTAGTGAGAGAATCTCACAGGCAGCAATGCTCCTGCTTCTTTAATTTGACAATTTGGCAAGTGCAATTTGGCAATGCAAGGAATAGGCCCTGCTCTGTCCTCCTTCACCACCATGACCACTCCAGGCATGTGTTTCCACATGGAGGACTGCCCTGCTTTCTGATCTAGGTGAAAACAGCCTGTCAGCATCTTTATTTTTAATTTTGCCATGATCAGGTCCTTAGTCCTACTTGCTGCTTAGGTCCTTTCTGTACAAGTAGTAGTGTCGATGCAAGGAAGGTGGCAGGAGCAAGCAGCCAAAGACTGGCAGAGGAGGTCAAGGCTGTACGTTTTGACAGCATCTTTACGCATAAATGAGATGAAAATTCCTGTGGAACCACATTCTTAAATGTGCTTAAACGTGTGGCTTCTGAGCTAGTTTACTGTTTTGTTTATTAGTAGAGGTCTCATCATCAGCTGATACTGTTTCCGGATAGGGGTGGGGCTCCATGGGCTTTAAGCCCGTTAAGACTGTTTCACTGGTACCACTTCTGCTTAACAGAGTTGCTGAGTATGAGCTTAATTTTGGACATATGGTAGCATGGACACATGCTTTAAGTGTGTTTTATATAACTAATGTTCATAAAGACTTAGTGAAATTGTTGGCTGGGTGGACAATGTGGAAGATGGCTCCAAATTAGTTAGTACTTCAGTGGTGGCAATATGGAGTGAGATTTATTTTTAATAGGGTCTTTCAATTTGGGATAATGTTCTTCTATGTAGAAAATTACATACTTTCTTCAGAGATCAATAGCACATCTGTGTTGTTTTGTTTTATATAGTTTCTAAATGGATATGAGTACCTGTTTCAACTTACTTGACACTAATGGAACAAGCAGTAATGATAAATAGCCTTTTCTTGCTATTTTGCAATTATTTTCTTCGTGCAGCATTCATGAAAGACAGATATAAAACATATTAGTAAGAGCTGTTTTCTACAACTTTGTGACAGCATATCATCTTTCTGCTTAAAATGCTTGTCATCTTTATCAACATAAAAATTTGAGAAATTACTTCAAAGTGTGTGTCCTTGTCTTGAGTGTTTAGGGTGGTTAAACACTTCTTTCTCCCAGCCATCCACTGTTCCTAACATCGTGACTTTGTGGCAGTGAATATAGAATGAGTCCTTGTTTTTTAGTTAAGTTAGTATTTTAGTCATTTTGATTTGACTCTTGGCTCAAGTTGAACTGCATCCTGTTGGCCAGTGTTTCAGAGTATTAACTAACTAATTACTTCTTTGTTATATATGCGTGTATGACTTAAAAGGCTTTTAATTTTTTACTTGGGAACTTACGAATGCTTTTAGATTAATTCTGGCACAATGGTAAGTTGTTGAACTTTCTTTACTGCATGTTGTTAGCTTTTTCTCTCATGCTTTGCTAAATGGTGCCTTTTTAATTTCATTTGCTACTAATTTAATTGCTGTTTTGGAAAAAAAAACAGTTTGTCATTGTTAATGAACTAGTAGAGTCTTCTTGCTAATGCAGATTTTTCCTTTCCTACTTAAGTGAATTTATATGAGTCTTTTTGTGTCCTTAGTTTTTTGAAACATGGTCTGAACTAGGCTTATGTCCCCCCGAAATGGAGACTTATATTGTCCTTCCTCTCACGAAAAACAAATCAATTGTCTGGATCATTTCCCCTCGCTCCCCCATGTATCACTGTGTATTTTATAAGACTGCATCATTCTATACGTGGCTATGGAATTAACCTGCTTTTGCCTTGTGTTAGTTGAAACCTGTTCTATTGAAAGTAAGTGACTCAAATTCAAAACTAATCATGAGACAGTAGCTCCTAAGTAGAGCACAACTCCAGTCAATAAAAAGCTGTTCATTTATTTTAGTTAGTGCTGTGTTGTAGCTTTCCCTTTGTGCAACCAAATCCTGATTAAAGTAACATAAAATTATTTCTCATGTGACAGGTCACTGAACCTGTAAAGTTAATCCAGCAACGCTCATGGTGCTACTGAGAAATACGCAATTTTATTGAAGTGCAGTGGAGATTTGGCCATATCTTTAGATCTGTCCAGCAAGTAGAAGGTCAGAGTTTTGTGGAAATGCATTATCTGCATGTATTGATCATAACTCAGAAGCATGACTGTTGTGAGGAGAACATCGATTTCTTCACTGTATTTTAATCAGGTTTCATTCCTGAGGAGTTGACATACAGTTAAATGCTTAGTCAGTGTTTTTTTTTTTTTTCCTCCAGGTTTTGGAGGGAATGGAAATCTGTTTGTAAACTTTTTTGTTTTTACTATTTTAATGTAAGGGGTTTGCAAATGTTGGAAGGATGCATCTGCTCCCCACTCCCTTTTACCTAGCAGTGTATTATTGTATTAGAATTTATTTCATTTCCACCGCCCCAATGTGAAAAAAAGATCTTGGCAAATATTGTGGAGCTTATTTGCCTTTGGCTCCCTGAATAAGACCTGATTATGAAGGTCTTCATGCTTCTGGTATGTCTGGTCTTAGACCACCACACTACCAAGGTTCCTGTCCTTGCTGGGGGGAGTTGGGGCAGGGGTCACTGCTCTGCCTTACCCGCTCCCTCCTTCACCCTTTGTGTTTTCCACAGCAGAAGATCAGTGAGTCACTTGTAGGGGAGTCTTGAGGTGTCAAATACTCATTTCCTACACAGGTGGCATTTCTGGCTTGAAAATTTGTTTCATTTTGTGCTAGAACTGGCGGAGTTGGCAGAGAAGGTCCGCCTGTTTCTACGCTGGCGAACGCCTGTTAGCAGAACCTGATCCATGAGCAAACTCAAAGATGCCCCTTACAGCACGGCTGCAGTACCGAACAGAGCCGGCATCCAGGAGTGTTTGTGAACAAATACCTGTACGTGGGTCTGTGCAAAGGAATTGATGGAAATTTATGTGAACTGCTTGTTTGCAGAGTTATATCGAAACATGCGCTGGGTGGGGGTTTCCACAGGCGACCTCAGGGGCTTCCCAGCTGCACGGCCCGACCTGCCCCGGCCCTGAGCTGCCCTGGCTCTCCTGCCTGTGCTGCGGGCCGCGGTAGCGACGACCTTCTGCGCAGAGGAGCACCCTTCTCAGATTGCTGTCACTTGCTGTCCTGGGAGAGACCTGGACCAGGGTTAAGCGGACACTCTTTGTCAGAAGGCTCTTCCCTGGCTTTTGGTTAAGGCCTGTCATTTAGCCGGTGCTGTTCAGACATTAGGTCTTTCATGCGAGGCCTCCAAACTGCCTCTGAGCGTGAGGAGTCGGGACTTCTGCTCTCTCCTCATGCGCACGCAATGTGCCCCTCTGCTTGGCCACCTCCCTGAAAGGGTATCTGCTCAAACACAGAAATCTTTCTGACGTTTCCTCACCTCATTGGAACAGACAGCGGGAATATTATATTCCCCTGTGATAAATTACACATCGTCCCGAAGCTGGTACGGCCTGCTCTGGGTGAGTCACAAATTCCAGGGCTGGGAAAATCCCTTGTGAAGGCAGGGGACGGAGAGCACCGAGATTAGCTGTCTGACTCCCACTTTGCACGCCAGACAGGGAGCACACGTGAACAGCCTCCCCTTCCCCGCTGTGGCTCTGGGGCCATAATTAGCATCTGCATTAATTAGCATTTACTTTTGATGCAACAGTCCTTAAAAAAAACAAAGGCCCACATAAATCTAAATGGTCTTTTTTTTTTCTTCGCTCAGTGGTACAGTCTTAAAGTCTGTCATATCTTAATGGAAAAAAAAAAAAAAAAGACATTTCTTGTATCTGCTGTGCCGTTGGTTCTGTGTTCATGTCACTTTTATGCGGCCAGGAGTGTTCTGTTACTTGGGGTTTGTGCGCTTTATCCATGGTTGATTTGGCATCTCTTCTTGAGCTGCTGTCAACCGCTAACAGAATTTTTCTGCAGTGTTTTTCAAGACTCTGTTGTCTATTCTGCTAAAACCATCAGAAGGTTTGGTTTGGTTTTGGTCTCTTCCACCTTTTGCCCCCAAACACTGAGTGAGAAAACCTGTCCTGGCCTTAGGGAAAAGGCCTTTCCTTTCTGTTTACCTGTGCAGGAGTTCGGCATAGCCGTTGCCCTACTGCCCTTGCCAGCCCTGCCCTTATCCAGAGGGGATATTTAGAGTGAGTAAGGATCGTGTGTGTGTCCCGCAGCAGGGAGGAATCGCCCCCGCGCCCGGCACGGGGGCTCCCGCTGCTCACAGGGTGGAGGCCGCGGGAGCCCCGTGAGCTGTCCTGGCAGCAGCAGCAGGAGCTCTCCTTTGCTGCAACGCGATTCCCGGGGAGGCCTCTCCCGACCGCCTTCTAAAAGCAACAGGCTCTCCTTGCCGCGTTTGAAATGTCCTTTGGAGTTGGACACTGAGCCTAACGAACGAGCAAGTTAAAAATCAGCCTCTTAGGAAGAAGCTTAGCTTTGCTTTCTCAAAGTGACATCCTATGATTGTAGGAAAGAAGGAATTTGATGTTTATTAACTTATTTTAAAGAAGGCCTGTTGAGTCCCAAGTTCTTTAGATGTGTAACTGTAGGTGAATTCACTTATTACTGAGTTTTGCTCCACAATCTGATCACTTTTTCTCTTTTTTCTTCATTGTTCTTGAATTTCATTTGTGAAGGGAACCTTCAAAATGTCTTGATAGCCTGAAGCGAAACTGTGAAGAGGTCTCAGCTGCTCAATTCATCGCAGTAGTTTTCTGAGACAGACCATGGATTTCGCAAAGCACTTAAATGCTAGATTCTCCTAAAGCGTGTGCTTAAGTGCTGCTGAAGTACCTGCACATTGCTGCAGCTCCATGGCTGTGCTTTAGTGGGCTGTTGAATCAGGCCTGTTTTAAGAACCTGAGTAAAAAGAGTTGACTGACACGCTTATCCCTCCATTCTGAATGCGTCCTGCCTGCTAGAATCAAAGAAGCGCAAATTGAGTTTAATAGCAAAATAAGTCATTCTGGGACAGCTACTCTCATTTTCTGTACTCATGTTTAGTTCGCTGAAAGATTGTGCAGCAGTTTCCAAGGCATCTAGGAATTCTTTTGTAGAGCTTAATTTCATTGTGCTCTGCAGTCTTTCACTGTAGACAGCTGTAAGGACAGGGAATCATTGAAAAATCTGTTTAGATTCTACCTCAGTGCTATTACTGAAACAGTTGGGCAACATGCAGTCTTTAATATATTTATCCTCAATTATCTCTCAGAAGTTTGCAGCTATTATTACTCCACTGGGGAATGTAGGGTATACAGAAAAGTAAAACCAGAAGTCAGCTTGTCTGCAGCACAGCAGGTAATTGGACTCCTGGATTCCACGCTGGCGCTGGAATCACTGTACTGTATTTCTCAAATCTATAATAATTAAAATGACTGACTAAACTACTGGTTGATGTGGTGGGATCTAGCCGTTACATTTGGGAATACAAGAGCGGGAAGGTGGTGAGCCAACGAGAGACCTTTTTGAGTGCTACGGTAGTTTTTTTAGCTACCGGGACACAATTTATTGAAAACTTTAAAAAGTTAATTTCATACGCTAGTTTGATTTTTAGCATTACAAATTCATGTGTTGATTCATCTCCATTTTAAAAATAAATCATAAAGAAGTAAAATAATTTAATCATGTCAGAAAAGAACTCTGGAATGCAATTAATAAAGATGTTCCATATATGTATGTGCACATCTAACTGTATATTACTTATTCTAACAATATCTGTAATTTTGATAATGCCTATTTCAGTAGGCGCTCGTGTGTGGGATCTTCTAGCCATTACTGATTTCTAGGATGCATGCCTTCATTGTTTACACAGCAGTTTCTGTGTGATCTTGAATAAAGCCTGTGGAAGACATACAGCCTCTTCTTACATATGTATATTGCGGCATTAGTACTTTATGGTAACCAGAGGATCTTTTAAGTTTATTATAGCCATTCTAATAAAATGCTTGTGATTGCCAAGGATACCTGTAGTTTGCAAACAATGCAACTTCAGCAACTGGAAAAACAGAATTAATATTTTGGACTTAGACTTTTTTTTGTAGTTCAGGGTACTTGCTAATCCTCTCTTCCCTGTGATCACTGTTTCTTCCTAGGCCCTTTTTAAAAAGATGAGGTCTCATTCCCACCGTACACTCTGCTGTGGGAGTGCCTCCCCATTCTGCAGCACTTGTGTTGCTTCTGGCTACGTCAACTTGATAGTATTAGCTATAATCTGTGAGTGTTCATGCAGGTACTGAGGAGAGCTGCTGTGAAAGGAGCATTTATTTATTTGTTAGGATACAAAACTCTCTAGAGGTGAGGCAACAACCAGTAGTATGTATACAGTAGTTAAATCTGTTGTGCTTTCTTGGCCATCTAATTTATCAGTTTCTTTAGAGGCTGACAATTAGAGTTTCATTGCACCAAGGTTGCTTCAGTTTTTTTCTGGTCTATAGGAATTGAATTGCTGAAGGGCTTCATTTGGAGTATTGTGTCCGGTTCTGGGAGAGAGGCCAGCGCAGGGCTACAAGAATGATCCGGGGCCTGGAACACCTGCCCTGTGAGGAAAGGCTGAGGGAGCTGGGCCTGTTCAGCCTGGAGAAGAGAAGGCTGAGAGGAGACCTGA
>VZSV01000027.1:6711718-6740131 GCA_013398735.1 Nothocercus julius | reverse complement strand
TTCTATGATTCTACCTTGATTCTTTACTTTCTTTTTCTCTTTGCTCAGTTACTCAATTCTGGTAATTTCTGGAGTCTTATGTAATAGCAAAAATAGGTAAGAACACTTTAATGGGTCCTGGGAAGTTCTCTGGTACCATCTATATGCTGAAAAAAAGGTTGCTAAATGACTATTAACAGCTGAGCTCTTACTTTCCGGAGCTGTTTATGTTTCCATATGAGCATGTCTTAGATCAGCTAGTGACAGAAGAGTGTATTGGGTTAAAACTCACTGACAAAGCCCACTTTGCTATTTGATACCTGACTTCCTGCCACAAGAAAGTTGTAGTTTTTGAGGGTTTTTTGAGACATAATTTCAGTTCTTGACAGATGACTTCATTGCGTTTTCCTATTGTACATTAGGTCATGCAAGGTTTCATAACACTGTAATAACTGATGCAGCACTGGATCAAGGCAGCCTTTTTAAAAGGATTAAAAGAATATTCCTTATTCGATATACATTATGTGCTTTTTAAATTTAATTCTCATTAATGAAGGTTCTCTTGGATCAATTGTGCAAAATTATCAATTTCAATTTTCCAAGCTCCAAGTAATTCCACATACCCCCAAAAAAGTGGCAAAACACTTCTTCGAATAGGTCCTGAGTGTAAACTAACCTGTCTACAAATGTCCTCTCCTGAGGCAGACTCTCTGATACCTGAGGGATTTGCATAAATGCGTTGTCTTTTTTTAATTACCCAGAGCTGTAAAATAAATAAATAAATAAAATTCTTGCTAAATATTGGTTTAATTTGCAGGGCATTTGCTCAGGGATTTAACTTAAAGGTGACCTGTAAGGCTTTCGTTACCAGCTAATAAACAAACCTTGAAATATCTACAATTTTATTCTCTTAAAACACAAGGTACTGAGTGCCTCTTTCTCTCTCTCTCTCTCTCTCTCTCTCTTTTCTCTCTCTCTCTCTCTTTTTTTTTTTTTTTTTTTTTTTTTTTTTTTTTTTTTTTTTTAAGAAGGGTGTGCTGGGAGCTTCATTCCCCTTCAACATATGAAAAATGTGACTAGCTAAATATATTTTTCCAGTATAAAGTACATTCTCAACTGTTCAAAACAGTAAGCATAGCTGTGTTAATGTTCCTCTTGTTGGATACTTTGAATACCTGATTTATTCTTCAGAAACCTCCCCACATACACTCATACATGCAGAATGTGGAAAATGGACTGTCTCCTTTGGGAGAATATAGGAATGATGTAAGAGTATGCAGGGATGCAGAAGGAAGGCTAAAGCCCATTTGGAAGTAAATATGGCAACAGTTGTCAAGGAGAAGGGTGGCTTCTTCAAATGCATCAGTAGCAAAAGGAAGACTAGGGAAAATGTGGGTCTGCTGCCATGTGGGGCGGGTTCCCTGGTGGTAAAGGGTGCAGAGAAGGCAGAGTTCCTCAATGCCTTCTTTGCTTCAGTCTTTGCTGCTAGAGCCCTCAGGAATCGCAAACCCTGGAGACGAGAGAGGAAGTCTAGAGAAAGGACTTTGCCTTGGTCAAGGAGGACTGGGTTAGAGATCATTTAGACAGACTCAACACCCATGGATTCAAGGGCCGTGATGGGATGTACCTATGAGTGCAGTGGGAGTTGGTGGATGTTATTACTAAGCCACTCTCCATTGTCTTTTAAAGATCATGAAGAACAGGAGAGGTGCCTGAGGACTGGAAGAAAGCCACTGCCACTCCAGTCCTCAAAAGAGGGCAAGAAGGGAGGACCCAGGAAACAACAAGCCAGTTAGCATCACCTTCATCCTGGAAAGGTGATTGAACAACTTATCCTGGATGTCATCTCTAAGCATGTGGAGGACAAGATGATGAGCAGGAGTAGTCACTATAGATGCATCAAGGGGAAATCACACTTAACCAAACTGATAGCCTTCTCTGACGGAATAACCATCTGGGTAGATGAGGGGAGGGTGGTGGATGTTGTCCACCTTGACTTCAGCAGGGTTTTTGACATTGTCTCCCATAACATCATCATAGGCAAGCTCAGGAAGTGTGGGTTAGATGAGGGGACAATGACATGGATTGAGAACTGGCTGAATGGCAGAGCTCAAAGGGTTGTAAGCAGTGATGTGGAGTCTAGATGTAGGCCTGTAGCTAGCATTTTTCTTCATGGGTCAATACTGAGTCCAGTACTGCTCAACTTATTCATCAGTGACCTGGATGAAGGGACAGAGTGCACCCTTAGCAAGTGTGCGGATGATGCACAACTGGGAGAGGTACCTGATACACCAGAGGGCTGTGCTGCCATCCAGAAGGACCTGGGCAGGCTGGAGAGATGGGCAGAGAGAAATCTTCAGAATTTCTACGAAGGCAAGTGCTGGGTCTGGCACCTAGGAAGAAATAACTCCATGAACCAGGGCAGGCTGGGGCTTGACCTGATGGGAAATAGCTCTGCAGAGAAGGAGCTGGCAGACCTGGTGGACAAGTTGACCATGAGCCAGCAGTGTGCGGCCCTGTGGCCAAGAAGGCCAATGGTGTCCTGGGGTGCGTTAGACAGAGTGTTGGCAGCAGCTCGAGGGAGGTGATCCTTCACCTCTACTCAGCCCTGGTGAGGCCACACATGGAGTGCTGTGTCCAGTTCTGGGCTCCCCAGTACAAGAGAGCCCGGCGTAGGGCTCCAAAGATCACTAGGGGCCTGAAACATCTTTCCTGAGGAGAGGCTGAGAGAGCTGGGCCTGTTTAGCCTAGAGAAGACTGGGAGAGGATCTTATCAGTGTGTACAAATATCTTAAAGGAGGGTGTCAAGAGGATGGAGCCAGACTATTTTCACTGGTGGCTGGCAACAGGACAAGAGGCAACAGCGACAAACTGAAGCACAGGCAGTTCCACCTGAATTTGAAGAAGATTTTAACCGCAAGGGTGGCAGGGCCCTGGAACGTGTTGTCTGCAGCTGTTGTGGAGTCTCATTCTTTGGAGATATTCAAAACCCACCTAGACATGATGCTGTGCAACATGCTCTAGGATGGTTAGACAAGATGACTACTGCAGGGCCTGTCCAACCTCAACCCTTCTGTGATTCATTCTGTGATTTTTTCCCAAGGATTCATTATTTCTGACTTTGATCATTTAGGGCTGAAACTTTACAAAAGTCCGGTAAGAGGCACATGGGACTTTGAAGCAGCAGTAATATGGTAGATACATTCAATTTAGATGAATCCAAGTTTAATTTATAATCATACCTTTGTATAAACACTGCAACTTCTGCAGGTAATTACATAAGCACTGTTTCGGACGTGCCTGTATCTCTGAGGTGTGAGAGGGAAGAGTAAGAGGAGGACTGAGATTCTAGTTACTAGCTTGAAACTTTTCATTTGATACTTAAGTATATGGGCACACACAACTTACCCTACAATGCATTGCTGGTGTTTCAGTTTTGTTTTGAAATAACTCAGTGTTTAAATTTTCTGTATATGACTGAAATATCATAGTAAGGGAGCATTTGTGCAGGCAGTGTATTTGGTCTATAACATTACGTTTATTAAGCTGTTCTTCTGATTTACATTTTTAGAACTGATTTTTTTTTTTTTTTTGACTTTTAGGTGCTTGCAGTTTTTGAATTAAAAAATGGCCTCTAGGAAATCAATCATAAATATTAGTTCACTTTAAGGAGACAATGATTCCACCTGCATATGTTCATTTAAAACTTCTAAATATACGTTTTCCTTGTGCTTATAGTCTCTGAAAGAGAATTGCAGAGCTATAGATGTTGAAAGGTTGCTTTGTTCCTATTGAATATTTATGCTAGTTTAGGACTGAAGGAGAGATGGAGTAGGCATGCGTGGTATAATGATCTCAATATTGAACTGTGTTGTCTATCTGAACTGTGTTCATGCTGTCATTGACAAGTGTAATACAACTAAGAGATGCGTCTTACGTGCCTCTGGTAGAAGTGCCATTGTTGTCCTTTTTGAAAATAGATTTTATTATAGCCTACAGCCTCATCCAAGGAAGTGTTGAATAGACATGCTCTGCAAGAGAACTACTTTGGAAATAACTGTGAATGGTTTTTGTTGCGGTGTTATACATGTCATACATGGAAAAAATACAGAAGTCAAAGTCCTCACATAAAGATCTAGCAGGAATGCTCTCATAAGCAGCCTTTACTCCATGTCTGTTACGCATCCTTTCTAATGGCTTGCAGTATTTGGGAGTTGTAAGGATAACACATTTTCTTCCTGTTGTGCCAGTGGTCTAGATTTTGCATTACTGGTTAGTCCTGGGCAGTAGGATATATATGTTTCTACTTTTAGGTATGTCATCTACCTATCAAACAAAAACGAGGCTATATCTACTGATACTTGCAACAGCTTCAATATCAACCTAAACACCAACTTTATGCATATCTTTATTAATTCTCTTTTAGAGTGACAATCTTCATGCCCTGTGTATTTACACAATAAGTAGAACGGTCGATGCACCTGTCAAGTAAAATCCAATATAATTGCTATTTTTTGGCAGAGTGGGGGTGTAAAGCAGGGAAGAGTTTGAGCAGGTTTTAAAGTGCTTTGAGATTTTCCGTTCATGGTTGCTGTTCCTTGTTTTGATCTGTAGGGTGGAGAGAGGCACTAAACCCTTAAGGGACCTATCCTTACGATAGTTTACTTTGAGTTAAATGTTTTTATAAAATTTTCTGTCTCTCAATCATTTTCATCAAGTTCTTCAAATTGTTTTGAATAAGATGTCTGCATCACTTTATTTTTTAATTTCTTCTGGGATATTTTTGCTTGTATGTCCTGAATCTGAAGAAAAACAGAAAATTTCTTGTCTAAGAAAATAGGTTCAAAATACTGTATGCAGTTTCTGTAGATCTTACCCTAAATCTTCCTTCATGAACACTTTTTTTCTGTTTGTTTTTCACTTAGGGAATTTATATGCTTGATGGAGATGGAAAAAGATGAAAGAAAGGCTGGTCTCCTGGAGAGAGGTGAAGAAGACAAATATTTAGTGGAACTTTATTACCTTGGAACCATGTTTTGAGTACTCCTCCTAGACATCTTTCATAAATGTTCTCTATATCAACAGAGCGATATGATTGAAAATTTTTTCATCAAACAATATTTGCTGGAAGAAGCCTGCTTTGAATATAACACTTTGCATTGTTTCGGTTTGTGAAAAAAAAAAAAGCTATAGACTTCTACATGTTATTTATTCATTCTGCGTCTCAATTGAGCTAAAGCAATCTAGTCTTTGAAGTGAATAGAAACAGAGCCCTCTTGGATACTGTTATTGAACATGACTCATGGAGAAGAGCTTGGCTCTGAGATGCACCAGGATTCTGTTGTTCTAACTTACCTAGAGGGATTACTAATGCATCAAGCAGCAGGAGGCTCAGGTACTGCCGTCGACAAAAAGTCCACTGGGCATAGTGGAGAGGATCAAAACTTTAAGCTTTCTGGAAATATATTTCCCAGCTGTCAAAGTAATGGTCAAGTTCCTAACACAAATACTTATCAGGGATCTGGCATGCTGCATCTCAAAAAAGCAAGACTGTTGCAGTCTTCTGAAGACTGGAATGCAGCAAAGAGAAGGCGGTTGTCTGATTCCATTGTGGATTTAAATGGGAAGAAGGAAGCTTTGTTAGCTGGCATGGTTGAAAATGTGCCTAAAGGCAAACAGGATAGCACATTACTTGCCTCTTTGCTTCAGTCATTCAGCTCTAGGCTGCAGAGTGTTGCTCTGTCACAACAGATTAGGCAGAGCCTTAAGGAGCAAGGGTATTCCCTTAGCCATGATTCGTTACAAGTGGAGAAAGATCTAAGGTGCTATGGAGTTGCATCCAGTCACCTGAAGACTCTGCTGAAGAAGAGCAAAGCAAAAGACCAGAAGCTGGACAACAGCCTGCCCGACATAACAAAGAACCTGCCCAAAGAGAGGTTTGTAGAATCTCCCCATGCAGTGCAGAGCGGACCTAAGGTGGTAAATGAGCCACTGTCGTGTGCTGCAAGATTGCAAGCTGTTGCAAGCATGGTGGAGAAGCGATCCAGTCCTGCAGCTTCACCTAAGCCCAGTGTAGCATGCAGCCAGCTAGCTTTGCTGCTATCGAGCGAAGCTCATTTGCAGCAGTACTCCAGGGAACATGCTTTAAAAGCACAAAATGCAAATCAGATAGCAAGTGAGAGACTCGCAGCTATGGCCAGGTTACAAGAAAGTGCCCAGAAAGACGCTGGCCAATTCAGCGTATCAAAAGGAATGACAAGCCATCTCAATGGTCAAACAAGATCATCAGCCAAAACGGTGGCTAGCAAAAGCAATACGCCACCATTTCAGAGCTCAGCGGGAATGATGCCTTCACCTCCCAAAAGTGTGGGATACAAAAGTACTTTGGAAAGAAGTAACTTGAAAACCTCTCCCAGCAACAGCTTGCTCTTGCATCTCCTGAAAAGCCAGAACACCACCAAACAAGCAAGAGGGCACGAACAGAGTGAGAGAGCCAGCATTTTTGAAGACAGCAGCACGCCGACGACTGTTGATGAGTATTCAGACAACAATCCTAGTTTTACAGAAGATGACAGCAGTGACGATGAAAGCTCCCATTCTAACTGTCTTCCTATAGACTTATCCTTTAAACAGAGGACAGACAAACCGGATGTGGGTCCATCTGCATCTCTGGATAACCTGACTCAATCCTTGCTTCATAACTGGGATCCAAAAATTCCTTGTCCAGAGAACAAGGAAGACAAAGACACTCCGAAGGCTTCTAAGTTGAATCCCCATCAGAAAGTAACACTGCTTCAGTTGTTACTTGGGCATAAGAGCGAGGAAAAGGTAGACAAATGTAATGACCCTCAGGGACCACACAGTGCAGCTGATGTGGCAAAATTCACTGTACAGACCGGTAAAAGGACTCCTGTCACTGACAGTCCCAGTGCGAACCGCATGACTCCGTTAAGCACTCCACCTCTGCTTGCTTCTACAAAAGCAGACTCTCCTATAAATCTCTCGCATCAGTCGTTTCTGGCCATGAAGCGCAGCTCGCCACCATACGCCTGCAGCATCCAGCCAGATAGGCTGGTGAATCCCGCGTCGAAACACTTAATAGACCTCTCTAAAAGCAAAGAAATTCAAGGAGCTAAGCTGAGCCGAAACGACAGCCCCCAGAACTCCTCCGCTTTCAGTGCCAGCAAGCTGCTGCAGAATCTCGCCCAGTGCGGAATGCAGACGTCCATGGCAAGCGAGGAGCAAAGAAGCAGCAAGCAGCTGCTCGCCGCGAGCACGGAGAAACCTGTGGGCTTGATTGATAGATTGAACAGCCCTCTGCTTCCGAATAAACTGAGCACGCATGAAGAAAACAACAAAATATTCAGTTGTCAGCCTGTACCCCCTGAACAAGGACTCCCAGGTTCAGAAATAGAAAATCTCCTTGAAAGGCGCACTGTCCTTCAGCTGCTTCTGGGCACTCCAAATAAAGGTAAAAGCGAAAAGAAAGAGAAGGTGCTTTTAAAAGATGGAAGTTCTCAAGAGCAGGTGGACAAGGCTCTGAATGAACAAATATTGACAGTGAAAATAAAAACTGAACCTCCTGAAGAATCAAATGCTCCTTACAATTCAAATGCACAGCAAATGCGAGAGTGCAAGGGTAACAAATTTCAAGGATTTGTTCATTCACTGCAGAGAAACACAGCTGCCTCTCCGGCATCTGAGGACTTGAAATCCGAGCCGCTTTCACCTCAAGATTTCTCTTTTTCCAAAAACGGCCTGCTAAGTAGATTGCTAAGACAGAACCAAGATAGCTACCCCGCAGAGGAGCTGGACAGAAGTCACCGAAACAGTGAGCTGACACATCTTGAATCAAAGAGTCTTTGCACAGTACCGAAGAAGAGGAAACTTCATGCTGAGCCTTCGGAAAGTCCATTAAAAAGGATGAAAAGTAATGTGTCCGATGCTGCCAGCCATCATGTTTCTCCGACAGAGGCGCTCTATGGGCCCTTGCTTAACCAGCAAGAACTGAAATTCAGCAGAAGTGATGCTGAATTAAAGTATGCTGTAGGTCGTGGTTCAAATAGTGAAAGTGAAAATAGGAGTTGGTCTAGAGATAGTAAAGGCTTTAATGTGTTGAAACAGCTGCTTCTGTCAGAAAGCTGTGAGAGAGACCTGTCACAACATAGGAATAACATACTAACTGAGGGCAAGAGAAAAGGAAACAAAAACAGTGCAACAGTTAATAAACCTGAATTCAGCATTTCTACAGTGAACGCACTGATGGGAAGTCCTGTGCAACAGAGCAGTTGTGTAGATCACAGAACATTTCAATATCCGGTAGCAGTAAAAAGTCCTGCCAGCTCCCCCTTCCCTGAACATTTGGGGAGTACAGTGTCTAGACCTGAATCTGACCAGTTTGGTGTGTGTCCCATGCCCAGTGAAAAAGGACCCATCAGATGGGTCATCACAGGTATGGACAAGAACGATTACGAAAAAGAATCTCCGAGACTGACCAAAACCAACCCAATATTGTATTACATGTTACAGAAAGGTGGCAACTCTGTCAGTAGCCAAGAAGCACATGACAAAGACGTTTGGAATGAGCCTTCATTTGCTGATAGCACAGCCCGTGTTACAATCAAAGAGGAGTTACCATCTGATGCGGAGCTTAAAAGTCCTTTCAATAGCTTACGAAGCCCTTACAACAGCCATATGGGGCATAAGGCCTCTCATCAGCATGGTGTGAATGGAGAAGTGCATGGACTTTTGGAAAAAGTGCTAACAATCAAAAAAGAGCCAGAATAAAATACAGCCTCTCAATGAGTTTACAATCAGTGGTTTTGAATCTTTGTTTAAAAAAAAAAAAAAAAAAAAAAAAGTAAAAGAAAAAAAAATAAAAATGAGTACGAACTTGAATACTGTATAAATTGAGCATGATTTGAGAAGAGCATGGTCTAATTGAAATGTTTTCATTTGATAAACTTTTTATTTTTCTGGTGATGTTATTTAAAATACATGTAGATAAAAATTGCTTTATAATAGATTGTCACAAGGAAACTAGAAAGGTTGTAATTTGTACGAGACATTTCTGTATGCATCAGTTAAGTTACGGGCACTCTTGGATCAGAGTCTTACTTGGATCTGCAAGTCCTTGGCATAACATAAAAGTATAAGCGTACAGCCTAGGTGGTGGTAATGCTGCGTTTCCTCCCTCCCCTGTAAAATAATCCTTTTTTTTTGGGAAGCCTAAGCATAGAGACAGTGTACTTTTTTTGAATGTTTAATATGTTTTGTGAAATTTTAAGAATAACTTTTAAGAAATGGAGCAGTCCGTCCAAGGTATTAGCTCATCATATTAGAAAACCTATGTCAGTGTTAATAATTGAAATGCACTGAAATGTAATTTTTAGTGCTTCCAAATTTTTATTGTTATTTTTAAATCTTGTTTGTGGTCCTTCCAGAATAGTGGTGTAACATCTACTTTTTTTTCTTCCTCCCTTTGAGAAATGCCATCCTCACAATCCTTAGCTGTAGTTATAAGTTTTTAGTTATGATTAAAACTTTTTCCTAGATTTTTATATAAGCAGTAGATTTTCATATACTCTGCAAGTACTGCATGAGTCTTCTGTTGGTGCATTCCTGTCCCTACCCAGCTTAAAAGGGAAACATCAAAATGTCTTTTGGAGCACTAAAAAAGCCTGTCATTGATTTAGTGAGGAAAATGGTGGAAAGTTCTGAATCAGATAACGTGAATTGTTTGCTTAGTACCATCTTGCTTCCTTTACAGAAGAATATCAGCTGCACTGAAGTGCCACATCTGGCTTCCACTCGACTACAGACTAGGATTTTACTGAAAAAATGTATTGGCTTCTCTCTGCAAGTAGGGGAAAGAATCCATTTTCTGCCATTATTTATTACTTTCCCAAACAGCTGATACACTGCTTAATGCACTACCCTCTAATCGCAGAAAACCTGCTTACAGAACAAGTTTTTTTGAGGGTAAAATTGTAGTTTCTTCATGTTCTGTAACGGGTAGTGGAATATGTCTCAGAAATGCCCCTCTGCCCTTTTCCTTGATCCCCCCCTGTGCTGTGATTTGTAACATCTGGCAGTATCAGCCTGAGTTGGAAGTAACTGAATATTGCAGTGAAAACTGAAGCACCGTTAAAGAAGGGCTGAGTGAGGAGAGTCTCACAGCTCCGCTTTCCCTGGGGTCCGGGTTAGCTCCATGCAGAGCCCTTAATTCTCCCGGGGCAGGGGGAAAACAAAATCAAGCTCCTCTAAATTCTAAGCATTATTAGTAACTGTAAGTTTTGCTGCATTGTGATTTAGTCCCCCCGAGAAGACGTTCTGTGCAGCTTCAGACTTAACTGGTAACCCCCACTGTTTCCAGAAAACAGTTCAGTACTTGGTTTGTACCAGTGCATTCTCTCCTTTTTCTTTTTCAATTTTGATTATTTTCACCACTGAGCACTGATGGCGTGACAGAACTTCGCTGGTTCTGCACATCTCAGGTTGGCCTAGGAGAGAGGAGCGATGGGGCATTTTGCTCTTTTTTTCTCTCTGGTTTCATTTCACAGACCCTTTTCCCAAGCTGCTGGCTCGCCTAGACAGAGCAGGCCGTTTCCTCCCTTCTCGTCCCCTGCTCCCAGTCCGGAACCGGTTTGCAGCCTTTCTAGTGCAGTCCCTCTGAAAGGCACTTACCCTGGGTGCCGGCTGGCAAATGCACCACTATTCTGCTTTATCCCCCTGGGGGATACCTTCTTTTAGGGAACACAAACATTTGGCAGTATCTAATATAAAACATTCCCCTAGGTTTATATGAGAAATAACAGAGCAATTTAAAGATATATTTTTATGTTATTTGGGTGAAGCGTAATATATTAATGGGCTGTACAAAGAAGATTTATATTTTAAAACCTTCACACAAATTTAATGTCATTTTAAATGTCATTGTTGGAAGTATAATATAAAAATAAAATTGTGTTTGTCTTTAATATTTGCATTTATAAGTGGCCCAATGACAATTCAAATGTGTCATAGAATAATCATTAACAAGATAAAGTATATTTTAGATTGACAGTGGAAATGAATTCTTTTTATATGAGTCAACCCAACATAAATATTAAAAAAGATGGTATTTGTTCCATCCATTAAGTGTCTCTTAAAAGTCTTAATTGATTATTTTTCTTGAAACAAGCTGTATATAGGTAGGAAATATATGCAATATAGAATAATAGATGGTCCCCAGACTAAATACGTGGCTATAAATCTACTTGAAGGTCTCCACAGAAAAAGCAGCATGAAACGGTGTAATGTGTTTGGAAAACTTTTCAGCAAAACAAAATTCATCTGAAAAGCAGGGAACATTGTCTAACTAACCTAGCAGAAAGTAATACCGGAGTCCCAGGAGTGTGCTTACCTATGTATTTATTCTGTGGTAGTCTATTGTTGTAATATATACTTTGGAACGTTTCATTTTTAAAGCTTTATAAAACATTTAAGTTAAAATGTTAATTGCCAAACAGTTTTATCGGTTAACGGTTTAGCTTTCCTCATAGGTGATGTTAATAAAAAAAAGGGTATCGCCATTCTCACGGACGTCAGTCAAGTGTAACAAAAATTTATACAAAAATTTACTTTCTGGACATGCTGTTCCTAGAAGAATCTCACTTCCTGTTGAAGCCCTGGCAATTTCAAGCAGTGTGAAACGTGGCAGAGCAAGGCCCTTGAGAGGTAGACACGCTGGTCTGATGCTCTTCAGTCAGCCACTGAGGGTGACAACTCTCCTCTGCGCTGAATTCTCCAGTATCACTCATGCTACTCGTCCCTAGCAAAGTGCTCTCCAAGTCAGCCCTGTCCACAATTTTAAACCTGAGGGGTGTCATCTTTATTAGTTTTTATTGCTATGTTTTTGTAGCCGAGGTAAGCAGGAAGAGGTCACCATCATTTTCCTTGGGGAGTTGTCCTTCCCAGTTGTCCCGTGGGAGGAGGGAGCTGTTGGAGCCGCTGGCTGTGCCGCACCGGCAGAAGGACCACTTGGGCTGGCCACATCGACCCAAGCAACCCAAAGATCCTCAGCTCCCAGAGGCCCGGCAGGACGAGTGACAAACCAAGGCGGTGGGTGCGGAGCGCTGCCCGCTCCTTGCCGCAGCAGACGTTTGCTCCCCGGAGCTCGCGCATCTCAGCCGTGCCCAGGGTGCCGCCCCTGACTGCGAGAGAGAAGGCGGAGACCAGGCAGTCTGAAAGAGGAGGCCGAGGCTTGGGCTGGGCCGTTGGGCTCTGCCTTGAGCAGAAGCCGTGCCGTGGGTGACTTGGCAGCCCACGAGCTGTGTGGGCGAGAGGCGCAGGACGGCTCGGGGCTGCTGCGCAGCGCCAGCGCCGCGCGAGCCGCCGGCGAGAGGAGGGGCCCGCGCTGCGCTCGTCCTGGGAAGCTGCCTCCTCCTCAGGGAGCCGGGGGAGACTGAGTTAGGGATGTCCCTACACCACCTTTACAGGCGCGATTGCCGCCCCTTGGGCCTCGGGCCCCTTGGGCCTTGCAGCTTTGCTGGCCTTGCGGCCGAGCTGGCTTTAACCTGCCTAGCAGAACAGTCTCAGCAGCGCCCGTGTTGTGAAGCGCCCGGTGCCTCGTTCCCGTTCACATGCGCACGGACACTTGGGCTGCCTCTGCCACCCTCTTGGTGTAGCGCCCAAGGGAAGCAGATTTGAGCGTTGACTTGTAGTTGTCACCCGGGCGTTGTCTTTTGTTTGCCCCACAGTATATGGAGCTGAGGTAGCCAGGGCACTTTCTAGTATCTCCTCTGCCCAAACTGAGGAAATAAGAGGGAAGTAGCGCATGCCCAGAGAATCAAAGCTGTTTTCTCTCCTGATACTGTCCAACCCATCAGCGCAGTTTGAGAAGTTGATAAGCGTTACAAGTTCAAAAGGGAATTCAGCCATAACTTTCACTTTTTTTAGCCATTTCTTCTTAGTAATGTTTTTAAATTTTTGATTTACAAACGTTTTTAAAAGAAAGAAATGAATGGTTTAAATTTTCCCTGTTAAGTGTTGGTGAAAGTATTACAGCTCTCATTGACGTCAGTGACATGATATTACCAGTTTGTTCTCTGCCACATCTTACAGAGGAGTAAGCTGGTAAGTATATATTATATATATTTATATATAATGTAAATATATTGACTTGTTACACCTATAATATGTTGAAACTGGTTTTTAAAAGGTGATGTAAATAGTGGTTTCCTTAATGAAAAATACGTATTTTGTATTGTTCTAATGCAAAGGAAAAAAACCTTTTAATCTTTTTTTGTTATGTATATTCCATGTATAAGTGTAAATATGATCACATAGGTTTAAAAACTTTTGCATGTATGTATACAGTTGCAAGTCTGGAAGAATGTATAGAAAAATACTTTTATTTAAAGTTGTGATTACCTGCTGCATGAAAAGTGCATGGGGGACCCTGTGCATCTGTGCGTTGGCAAAAATGTCTTAACAAGTCAGGTCAGTTCAAAACACAACAGTATTCCACTTCTGGACATGACTTCTGCTGTGGTATTTTAGCTTTGTGAAAGAATGTGCTTCAAATCAAAAGGGTCTGGGGAAAAAAAAAAAAAAAAAAAACAAAAAAACTCAAAGCTACTTTTAAAACATGAAGAATCCATACAACTATAATCAGTCAAAGAAGTTCAGGATTCCACTTTGCATAATTGAAATATTGTATCAGCACTATTCCGTCATTGTAAAACAAAGGAATATTGATTTTCATTGCCATACATGAGAATTTGGGGATTTACAGCAACCAAATTCATTGTGATGTGTTTTCAGTAATTAATCTAACTGGTCTCATTTTTTTTTTTTAATTAGAAATTAATTTCCTCATGTGATGTCACAAAACTGTACATACTGCAGTGTGAAGTTTTTTTAAATCTTTCAGTGTTTACTTCCTGCAGAAGATTTGAATAAATGAGAAAAATGCATTGTCTTGATGGTTTTTAAATCTGCTTTATTTCATGTGTACTTTTTATTATTGGAGTGTTAGTGGGCTCTGAGTGCTATTAATACAAATTTATGACAAAAATAAGGGATTTGCAGACACTATATATTTCAACAAAGAATACAAAATGAAAAATGAGAGTCATAGAGCTGGAAATGAAACAAGCTAAATCAGATTAGCGCTTTTACTTTACAAGGCACTTTATTATGTATTAGATAGCTTTCTCTTTATTTGCTTGACATCATTAGTCATAAACTGGAAATTTTTAGATAAGACTATTCCCACGAGACTTGTTTTAAACAAATGTTGAGGCATTTTCAGGATCTCTGTGCAGTATTATCTTTCAGCAAAAAAAGGCGTGTTTTCCCATTAAAACATGAGTTGGCCCATGTCACAGGGAGGACTTTTCAGTTGTGTTCTTAAGCAAACATGTTGAAAAATGAACTCAGTTTGCCCATGAAGACTAGATGAAGATTGAACAGTGCACTTGCATTGTGTTTCAGTGCTTTTAAGTGGGATTACAACATCAGTGCAATTTGTGTTTTACCAGAGAGTTTGTGTTTCACAGATGCATAGGCAAACTCTGTCTGGAGCTGTACAGTTGCAAGCAAATAACAGGAACATGTCAGTCCCGGATAATGCAACAGCTATTTTCATGAATTATCCCATGTTTTCTCTCTGATCTCTTCAGACAACCATAAATATGTATTCATGGGGCTCTTGGGAAGCTTTCTGGAAAGTGTAAATTGGAATTCATAACATTAATTGGAAAGCAATAATCCCAGCTCTGTAGATTTCAGATAGATCTTTGTAATACATGTAACCAAGCATTTTGACTGTGTCTGTAGCTGGTAGGCTAAATTGAGTTGGCAAGTATCCGGCGTGTGATTTAGAGACCAGCTGTCTGTAGGATCTCTTTGGATATCTTGTCTTAAAGTATATGCTTTAAAGTATAATGCTACCACACTTTGGAGGGAAAAGGCTCTTGCGCTCTCCTCCTGCTAAGCCTCTTTTTCTCTGTAAGAAAGAGCTGCCGCTGGTTTCAGGGGTAGCTGGCTAAGCCAAAATAGAGCCCTATAAAAATGCTGTGTGCCTACAGAGCCAACCTGGTCTTCTAATGATGTAGCTTGAAAATCACTTCAGAAATCCTCGCTTCCCCACTGACATGGCTCCTTTAATTTTGATTCTACCAAGTAAGCAAAAGCAACAGTAAATTTATTTCTCAGGTGATGATGCCAAGGGCAGTTTATCAGGGGCATCTGAGTATCATCCAGTTTTTCAGTTTATTACTCAGCAAGAATTCAGGCTTCAATATGTTTATTCAGGATGTAACACCAAGGAAAACTTGCTTTGTGTCTACCAGAAACAAATAGGCCTGTGGAGTGAGCGTATGGTATGCGAAACAGTCTTCGGAGTGACAAGAATGTTGAATGGGTGTAAATACTCCAAGCAACATTTCACTCCAAGTGAATGTTAACAACATTTGCCTAGTGATTCGTGCTGAACTTGCTCAGAAGTGCCTCAAACTGGCAGTGAACTCTACAGACAGACCTGTGGTGATGCAGAATCCTCTTGATCTCTGGTTTGTTCCTTACAAAACAAGAGATAGATCTGATGTTGATGACACATCCCAAACCAAAAGAACCATTGCATAAAGAAATGAAGGAAAATGTGGTAAATATTATATATGTAATACAAATATATATGTGCGTATGTATATTACATACATCTGTATGTATAATATACACATCTATATAGCTCTCAATTGCATTAATGAGACTTGTCAGCTTGATCTTATGCTCCTAAGTGAAACTAACATTATGGGCATCAAAGGTGTGGGATTTCATGATAAAGCAGTTGGAGGCCCCTGTGTTGGAAAAAAACCTTTACCTGCATGGCAAATTTGTTGCAGTAGTAATAAAAATCACTACTTAATATATTAATGCAATTCAAAACACAGATCTCAGTATATTAAGGCAATTCAAAGAAAAAGATTCTTGGTTAGCTTTATACATTTTCTAGAAAAAAAAAAAAAAAAGTAATTTTGCAGCTGAAGTGTACGACAACTGTTCTTTAGAACCTGCCCAGCACATTAGAGACCCACGGGAATGTATGTAGGGACTTGATACGGCCCTCTGGCAGTGGCTGAGACATGCAGGTAATAGCTGATGGTAATGCTGTTATTTCCTTTTGATTGTCAGAGTGACTCAGAGGGAGCAGGACAAACTCAGCACGGCAAAATCTTCTCTGCTGGTGGATTTGAGTGCCACCAATGAAAGAGGATGTGCTGACGTGAGCTCACAGCAGCCCACTTCCATTTGGCTGTTTAAGGACTGCTTGCTCTTAATGAGTGAAGAGATTTGTCACTATTTTCAGATTACTTTTCTGATTAAACCGCTCAGAATTTAACCGAATGCAAAATGATCGTTACTGACTTGTGACTGTGCCGGTTAGATAAGCTGGAACCCTGCTCCTGACGACTGAAGTCAGCGTGTGCTTTCAGGGCATATTAGTGCGTCGCGGAGAGGCGCAGAAATGACTTCCTGGCCCTCTTCACAGTGTTAGGCGATTCTTGATTCTCTTTGCCCAGTCCGGTTCAGCGAGGTGAGGTACCTGAGGCAAACTAGGCTCTTCTGCAAGTCAGTAGGAGCCCCTCGGCCCCAGCCTTTACTGAAGCTGGCGCTGGCTTTGAAGCTGTACCCTGGCATGCTCAGGAATCCTTCTGAAAATCTCTGTGTAGACCTCCAAGGTGACTTCTGCAAAGAAGCCCTGGGTAGCCCCTGGGACCGAGACGTGTCCAGTCTGGCACTGTGGCTTCCTTACCTGTCGGCGCTTTTGTAACTGCAGCAAAATGTCTTCTGGGTTCTGCCTGACCAGACCCCACATCCAAATCTCAGCATTGGTACTTCGAAAAAGAGAAACTGCAAGGTTTAAGCATGTTTTGAGTTGCTTGCCCTAATACAAGCAGGGTGTCTAATTTCTGACCTGGAAAAACTTCACATAGGGTTCAGCAAAAGATGAAACAGGAAGTCACTCTGTGGCCTCTTTGCAGTGCTTCAGCAGAGACCCAAAAAGTTACTGCTGAGGTGCAGCTCCTTGCCAAAAGCAGCCAGTTCAGCTCATTTGGGAGACAGGCATAGGTTTTTGGTATGTCTAACCAAAACATCATAGCTACCACCTGAGAGAAACACTGAGTTCTTTGCACTGGGATTAGGAAGAAGCAGCTTTAAAGTCAGCAGTATAGTAGTGGTAAATAATGCGGAGAGATGGAAAACCTTGAAATTTGAATTTGTGAACCTCCGAGGCTGCCTGGGTGGACACCCTTGCAGAGGGCAAGAAGGTCATTACAAGCTGGTAGTTCAACTAATCCTTGCAGGTAGCAATATGCCTCGCTCTCTCATGCTAGTAATGGTAACTCTCTTCCCCCTCCTCTTCTCTATTCCTTTGAGTCCTATTGTCTTATTTTTTAACTGGAAACCAAATCATCACCTGTGAAGGACAGAGGAAGGAAAGGAAATGTAATGTAGTATTTTGGACATAAAAAAAGCTGCGTTGAAGTAAGCATTTGCCTAAGGTAACACTTACTGACCATTGAATGTTGTGTCTTGCCTTCTCCTACTGTAAATATCCACCCAAGGCCTCATACAATGCCTGTACGCTAAGAACAGGGGATGTGACCTCTGTCTACCCCAGTATATCTTTATGTTAGAATGCTACTTGCTGCGACAAAGAAACAAAGTGGATGTTATGGAGCCATTTTTTATCCCCAAATCTGCTATTTAAGAATTTTGGAAAATGACACAAAACATAAAGCCCAAGTCTAAGGACAGAGTATGAAACGGTCTGTAAAAGACACGAAAGAAGGGGAGTAACTTCTTTGTAAGTGTGTGCAGCATGGTCCAGCTGGCGGCCCGGGGCCTGTTTCCCGTGGGGAGCACAGGACGGCGGTGCGGGCCGCGGGGAGCCACGCGCTGCCGCCTGCACGAAATCGGACAGCGAGCTGGGAGCTGGCGGTGCTGCTCTTGCGGGTAACAAAACAGGGGCAGCTGCTGATGGAAGAAGAGAGAGCACTGAGTATCCCCTACTGCTAATGTTAACAGCCCAAAGAGTTGTTCTGTTTTTGTGTTGCAGAGATTTGCAGTTATTAATTTAGAAGCAGAAGGAGTTACTGTCTGGAAACAGGCAGCAGCTATTGTATTGAATACAGCCCACTCTTTGAAGCTTGCAGAGGTCTAAGGATAAATCTGGTTACATAAAAAAGACTGATTTCAACAGTTTTTTTTCATTATTATCCTCCCACACCTGCTTCACACTAGAGAACTTGGTTTGCCTTTGTAAGAATGGCGCTACTTCAGTTTTGTTATCGTCTTATGTCTCTCTTTTTTTCCATAAACATTTCTCTGAGCTTACACTAGAGAAGTATGGCTTGCTCTTTGATTTCAAAATATGCCCTTAGTGTACTATAGTTGCACCATGCACAAAATGTCTCCAGACAGTACCAGGAACCTCCTGCTTGGAACAGAACTCTGCTCTGAGAAAGGCTGAACTTTGCTCCTCAGTACCCAAGATGTTTCGAGTGGTAAGTATTAATGGCAATGAGGTGGGATCTTGCTCATTTAGCATAAGATTTGGGATTTAGGATTTAGCATATGATATCACACCCTTGACAACCGTAGCAACAACTACATGGCAGGGTACAGCTCCGGATTCTTGGAGTTCACACTCCTCCTCCACTTGATGCATTGACTGACATGCATTTTCCTGGACAAGGAGGAGACCCCTAAGAGAGGAGAATATATAACTAGGTCCCTCCAGCCACAGCTGCCCCTGCTGCCTGCTGAGAGCGCTCACAGTGCTCAGCGGGGGAGACGGCAGCATTCGGAGCCTGGTGGGAATGAGGATTGGTAGAGCTTGCTGAAGGAGTCCTGAGGAAGAGGGACGAGGGAGGTGCGACCTTGAGAAGAGCGGCATGGTATCTGCAGGCCTGTGGCAGGCCCTGCACAAGTAGGATATGGTTACAGAACAGAAATGCTCGGGCTCCTGAAAAGAGGGGGAAGTCCCTATCGACTCTGGGCTTTTATATATATGTATATCAGCAATTACAGCAGCTACATCAGTCTTTGTTCTAGTTCAGCAGCCATTGCTGCAGTCTTCCTGCCGTAAGCAAGGGTTGCTCTTGCTGCAATACTTCAAAACACACAGCGCAGCTAGGATTTACATTACTAAGGGGCTGATATTGGATCTGCTCCTGTCACGATTAGTAGCGCTGCCAATCTAAGTAGGAAGAAAGGGATTGTCATCAAGTTATAACTTGGGAAACTCAGTTTTGCATTGTGGTCAATTGTGGCTTTTCATTAGCCTTTAGGCAAGGTACAATGGATCAAATAGGGCTCCTCTGTGTTTCAGCGACACTTTGACACATATGTACTTAAGACAGGCAAGTATTTGTCTTATATTTTGGTGTGTTAAAAAAATTAGCGTGTGATTTGCCCTTGCTGTGTAGAACATCTAAATGTGAATGTTCCCACAGGCTAGGAAAATCCCTGGCTACGATGGCACTGCAATGTTCTGGTAATGTCTGCCACAAACATCCTTTGCAGGTGAAGGATCACTAAACAGGAGGTAAATTCCAGAACTCTGGTCTCCTTTGTTTTATCCCTCTGCATCTGTTATTTAAATTGCACCCTGAAATGCTGCCCCTGCTTGGTCACGTCACTTTGAACCTCTCAGTAAAACTAGGTTAAAATGTACCAGCAAGGTAAATATTTTGGAAATATAACTCAATTACTGTGCACTAGATGAGCTAATTTAAAACTAAATGAGAATAAAAAAAATAGAGAAAATGAGAATAAAGAAAGGCTTTTGAAGCCAGAGAGTAACTGAAACAGAAGCAGTGCCCTGGCTATGTTTTTTACCTGGGATCTGTGAAAGCCGACCCCAAGCTTGCAATTGTATAGCAGCTCTAACCCCTAATAAGCCTGGACAAGTAAATAAGACCTTGCAGCAGTGAAAGTGCCTTATTGCTACTATGCTTGTGGGAGCCTGATGACAGTGTTTTTTTCTCAGCTGGGCTACACCTCAGTATGTTTCCCTCAGCATAAAGTTCTTTCACTTAGGCTTAGTTCCAGTGTTCAAGATTTCAGTGTATTTTTAGCGTGTTGCTAGTTTGTCATCTGCCATATATTTCTTATATCTACAGCAGGGCAAGTTAAACATGGGGCCTCATGCCTAAAATAGCTTTTCTCGAAGAACACTAACAGTGCTTTTATATTCTGTGATACTTTGTATATTTGGGGAGAGACAGCAGACTTTTCTAGGAAGAACAAACTGGAAAATCTTTAAAGATTGACTATTCCTCAGCTAATAAAGTGCAAAATGTGCAAAATAAGGATTTTTGCTCTACGGTATTGTTACAGTATTCCTAACTGTTGTGAGAAATTGAATGAGCACGTGTACACCAACACATGCAGAAGACAGGCACAATGACTCACGCAGACAAAAGAAAAACTAAGGAAGCTGACAAGGCAAGGGTTGATACTTAGAAGAGTAAGGGTATACAGCGAGCATTCCTGTAGAGCAGACATTATTTATTAAGTACAGACAGAGCGATTGGAGCTATACAAAAATATAATGAGACATGCTTCAAGGAATTTGCAGCCTATTACAAACTCAGAAGAAAAAAAAAACATTGCAGGCACATAAAGTACATTAAGTGCTGGTACAATTTAGCAGTAGTGAAGGAATCTGGCTGAGGTCATTGTTGAAGAGTGTTGTGAAAGGAGTAGGTCTGGAGGAGGAGGGGGAAGTCAACTGAGGTGAAATTCTTTGGAAGACTTAAGTGGTCCTGGCACTGGTTCCTCTGCGTGGGGTAGATTTTATCCTTGATGCTGGGGAAAGATGACTTCCCAGTTGAAGAGGCCATCATGGAGAGGAGCAAAAAGGGAAGCAAAATCATATGTTGAGCTGGTGAGAAAGGCTTAATGATAGGATTCGAAGGCAATCATAGGAAGATGAGGGGAAGAGGAAAGGAAAGAAGAAAATGTGAATATACGGAACTACAAAATCACAACTGAGTTTGTTTTTTGGCTAGTCAACAGTTCAAGGATGATCTGATTTTCAGGAGCTGAGTCAAACGGGACATTCAATATCATCCAAATTTTACAAAATGATGTTGAAAACTAGAAGTTACATAGCGGAGGAGAAAGATTTCTTTAAGTGATAAATCATCCAGGCTATGGGATTCTCTATCAGTGAGGCTAGGTGCGTGGTTTGTTTTCTAGCTTGCAAAAGCAGTGATTATCTATGGTGTTTAGCAAGGAGGCGATCAGAAAAGGAGTCTCTCCCTATGGGCTCCCTCACTGATCCCTTAAAAAAATTGCGAACCAGCAATGAGAATGGGGAAAAAAATTGAGAAAAAAAGCGGGGAGAGAAGATATTTAAAGGATATTTAAATGCCCAGGGAGAAAAAAAAAGGTGTAAAACCCCTCCAAGTTTCATACATTATGAGATCTAAAATATACATCGAGATATTTGTCAATCTTTAGTTAAAAGCTCTGATGTTCTCGGAAATCCACCAGGCATCCGTACCGACCTACCTGCAGCTAGTGCGGGTGCGTTCACACAGCTGCAAAGGCAGAGCGGTGGCGGGCTCTGCCTGACACTGGCCTTGAGCGCCGAAGGTGAAGTGTCATTTGGATCTGACAAATGAGCAGTAGTAAGATAAAAATGATCACGGTTATGTGGAGAGAGCTGCATCAAAGTGTCTGGTGCTCCATTTGTTAATACTGAGGTGCTTTTAACCAACACGCGGGCGGGCGGCTGTGTGGGTGGCCCCCGCACTGCAGGCCAAGTCTAGACTTGGCTTTGTTAAAGGTTAGCGCTGACAATGCCACCTTATCGCTGTGAGTTGAAAAAAGAAAGGGAATGGGACTTTCCAGTGATACACTTTTGGTTGCAAGGGACAAGAAAATGACAAATTATTGTGGATAGAGCTATTGGGAGGATTTTAAACTCACCATGGGTTTATACGGAATTTGATGACAGTACCTACTGCCTAAACTGTAGAAGAACTAGGATACATATTTTCTTACTCCAAAATATTATTGTGTGCTTTTTGGGGTGCTCACACACAGTGGGAGCCAGGCAGCTATAATCAGCAGATGCAACTGGCTGTTCATTACAGCAAACAATGGACAAGGGGCACATGATCTTTCTTTCTTCAAATCAAGTCTTCAGACTATGTATTTCTGGAAGGAATTCTTTGTCCTAATAGTCCTGATCCTAAGTGACTTAAGAGCCCTTTCTGGCCTTAGGGTTGTTAAGCTGTGATTCCTAGCACCTTGTTTTTTCACTGTGAAAAGAAAAACAGGTTTGTTCTTTTGGATACGATTTGTTTTCTCCTTTGATAGAACTTAATGAGTGTTGGTAACACCTCACCTCTGCCGGCTGACCTTGCTTACATTTTTATGGAGAAAATTCAGACTCAAACTAAACAGCAGTGCATTTAGATAAAAGTTTAAGTAAATTACATATTGTTCCCCAGAGGTCTGACTATGCATTTTGGGGGATTTGCCATTATCTTCAGTCCTTGTATTCCTCAACTCCTTGATTGGAGCAGAGGCTCTGGTATTTATGGACTCCAACTTTTTTTTTTTTTTTTTTTTTTTAATAATTCAGGAAAGTGCAGGCACCACTAAGCCAGTGAATTTAAGCCTCCTAACAAAAAGTTAGCTTTTTACAGCTGTCTTTCATGGGCTTCTCAGACATTTTCCAGTCATGTTCAGAGTCTCTATGGCACTAATAGGAAATGTCTTCTGTAAAGAGACAGTCTCTAAAGACTATTTGTGTACCTTGAATAAAGGATGCAGGAATAGCTGATGAAATCTAAGGAAACACATTGAAGCAATTCAGATTTAGTTGTATGCCAGATGTATTTCCATCTGTCCAGTGGGAAATAATTAACATGTTACTTGAGGTAAATGCATGTTCTGTGTGTGTCCTCAGCAAAACCTGTTTAGAAGTACCCGCACTGAGCTGGAAACACAAACCTGCACTTTGGAAAAAAAAAATGTATCTGTGGACTGCTGCCCCTGCCAGATTACAGGAGTTTATTACTCTTAGGGGAAAGCTTAATAGTCTGTTAATTGAGAAGACAGAAGATCTTTTACACTTGACTGTGCAGTATTATTAGGAGCATAGCAATAAAGGGAGCAAACCTTAGCCTACATATTCAAGTAAAATTTTGCAAAATAAGTTTAACAAGACAGTGATGGATTATGCATGCTGCACAAACAACCATGCGCATGGTTCTGCACAGAGCACAGAAGTGCAGCTCTTGCTATTCAAATCTAACAGTAATGAAAGCATTGATTACAGATAGGTATTCTGCTGACTTTTATTATTGCTATGGGCAAGGTGTATTTGCCCAATAAAAAGACCTTTTTTTCTTTCTTTTTTTTTTTTTTTTTTTTTTAGCATTGTGCAAGGTCCAATGCTGTGAGAAGAGCAATGTTTCTTTTCTGGATCTTCTTACACTCCAGGGTGTGGAGATGCAGCTCTGTACCGCAGCAGTGTGGAGTCAAGCCTAGCCGCCAGAAAATTAACCATTTATCCAAATATCACCGCTTTTTAACTTTGAATCCAGACTGCTAGATCAGATTGAATAGTGAGTTCTTTGAAGGTACAGAACAGTTTGTTCCAAGGTTTTGCTCGCTTCATATGCAGGGAAACCTGCTGCTTTTCAGAGTGTGATCTGATGGCACTGTGATTCACACATAGCAATACTGGTGCCATGACAACTCCAAAATCAGCCCTGCCTGTGAATTTCAAACTCAACTTCAGTGCCAGCCCTACCTTTTATAACTCCTGGGGAGTATTTTATTTTATTTTATTTTATTTTATTTTATTTTATTTTATTTTATTTTATTTTATTTTATTTTATTTTATAATATTGCTATGAATTGCTTTTACAGATTTTTTTTCCAGGCAGTTGTGCTACTGCCTCAACTTAGAGAAAAGTATGCTTAGCATTGGGTTTGCAAAAACTTTTAGGTCCTATGCCTCTGCAAAAAAGAAATGATTTTATAAACTCTCTTGTGACTGATTCTTACTGACTTAAAAGAAGGTAAGTCAGGCTTAAGACCAGGCTGCCAAAATAAAGTCTACAAAACGCTGATCTCGGATGCTCTTGTGAGTAGCTTCTAGACCCTGCATGTAGCTTTGCAGGGGCAGGAACCCCAGCCCACGCGTGAGCCCCTGCTGAGGTCACTGCCGCTCCAGGGAGATGCAAATGTCTCCTGCAGAAAAAAAGAAATTGTAGGCTCCTGCATTTGCATATCTAAAGCCCGCACATTGCCAATGTTTCCACATCATACACTGTTCGGGAGAAGATTATTAAAGCGGTCTTTAGAGCTTCTGTACTGCGGAATGTAGAAAGCATGTAAGCTCTCAGAGGCGGCGGTTTTATTTCTTTTGTGTTTGTGCCTCACTCATCACAGTGATTTAGAGATGCTACCACAGGTTTAAAAAGAAGATTTTTCATCCAGTGGTGCAAGTTAGCTTCAGCACAAGTGGTGTTCGCCTGTCCTCTGGACTTTCCTGTTGAGTGAGAGAAACTCTCCCAAAGTACTCAATAAAGGCACTCGGTCTCACATACAGAAAATACACCAGACGCTCATCCAAACTTAGCAACATCTGCGCTTTCTTCAGACTCCCATCTACTTTATAGCCCAGTCTATAAAGCCTTGCTTCCTAAGCCTTGCTTACGGAGCAGAACGCGAATTCCTCCGTTCTCCCCAAGGACGGGAGAGATTCAAAGCTACCCCCTTGCACACAGCTGCCAGTCCCTTTCCCCGACACGGCCCTTTTCAGAAAAATCAGTGGATAAACATTTGCAATGTATGACCTCTGAAATGTTTTTCTTGAATCTTGTGGAAGTCTTCCTGTAGAAGTCTTTGTGCTATTTTTAAAAAACGGGGCCTGCTGCGCATAAAGCACTGGCATCTGGCGCTCGGCGGCGGCGCTGCTGCAAAGCGCTCGTGGTGGCGGCCACGCTGCTGAGCCGGCGGAGCTTCTCCCTGCAGGGGGATTTCGGGTAGCGCCAACTTATTGACTCCTGCCGCCGCGAGCACACGTACGTGGCCTGGAACACCGGCGCAGTGCTGCTGCTGCACGGCGGCGCTCCCGGCCGTCGGGTCATACGCGCACCTGGACCGCGACTGACACTAAGTTTCCTGTGTTTTGTGAAATTGGTAATTAAGAAATACACATAATCTTGTTTTGGCCGTCTGAGGGGAAAAGCCCAACAAAAGAAAAACCCTCCGTAATTTAGTTGGTCACGAATGTTAAGCTGAGATCACAGACGAGGCATTTCAGATTGGTCTGGCAGAGACACAATGTTAACGGGGTCGATAAATAAGTGAATGAGACCAAGAGGCCTAGACTTGAGCCGCTCGTCAGGTCAAACCAGGGGCCTCGTGGCCAGCGGGTCCGGCTGCATCCCGCGCAGCCCTCTGCTCCCTGAGGGACGGACGCTGCTGCTTGCAGAGCCCGGCGCGCGCTGGGGCCCCGGCCACGCCGTGGGGCCATCGAGCACACGAGGGCAGGTCTGGCTCCAGCCCCAGGCCCGGCCCCTGGCCATGACTCCTGAAAACCCCAGCAGGCAGACACGCGCCATGCACCTGGGGGGCGTGCGTTTTCCACTGAAGAATTGCTGCGAATCCTTAAGGAGGAGGGGAAAGTGAAAGATGAGGAACTTTTTAAACCTTTCCGTTGTTACTATTAGTACTTTTAACGTAGCAGATGTGTTTTATGACCTTTCTCACCGAACCACGGAAGGGCTGAGGTGGGAAGGCACCTCTGGAGATCACCTGTTCTGGAGACCCCCTTGCCCAAACAGGGTCACCTGGCCCACACTGCATAGGATTGTGTCCAGGCGGGTTTTGAATAGCTCCGGAGAAGGGGGCTCCACGGCCTCTCCGGGCAACCTGTTCCTCACCTGGCCCTAGTCTCATGATTACAAATACGGCCAACAGTGCCAAGAGCATCCAAGACCATGTCCAGCCTTGTCCTGAACCTGTCAAAAACAATTTGGGCCCCAAAGTGTTTCTGTCCTGCTCCAGCTGGGTCGTGGTGCTGCTCAGACGTGGTTGCTCGTGGTGCTGTGGTAAAACCAGGCGTCATGTATGGAGCGTGCTGCGGCTGGGGAGTCGTCCCAAGTGCTCGCAGCGTGGGAGCAGGAGAGACCCGCAGCCCATACCCGTCGTCACGAGAGGGAGGGCTGCTCACAGCTGCCTTCCGGGCTCTCTCAGCAAGGGGAGCACCAGGCTTCAGGAGTTCTGCCCAAATGACTCAGCCACATTTCACAGCCCTATCAGCAGTGTTAATGCACCTCTTAGGTATTACCGGGTAAAAATCAAGTAACGCAACTGATATGGTATCTTTGCCATGCCCAAATCTATAAGCTACTTAGCAGAGTCAAGGTAATCCAATAAATGTGACAACTGCTAGAGCTGCCATAGAGACCTTTGCCGTAAGACAGCAGGGAAAAACAAGAGTGCACAAGCACTTCCTGAGCCAGGTCTCACCGTGTGCTTTTTTCAAGGGAAGGGAAGGGAAGGGAAGGGGAATGTGCTAGCTGTACAGAGAGAGAAGCAGACATGGCCAAGCATTAATGCCACCATTAATGCTGCCATTTAGAGAGGAATCTCAGCAACTTCACAAGCAAAATGAGCGATGGGGACAGACATACACTCTATGAAGAGAGTGTGTTTGTGTCTGAAACTACTTTTCTTTTTTAACATTGGTGACTCTCAAGCCTGCACAACTATATCTGCAAAGAAGCATGGAAATGCCTTGCAAGAGAAACTTGTGGTAACAGTTGGCATGCTTGGCAGACCAGAGATGCTGACAGGCTGCTCTCAGGGAGTGAATGGGAACACTGAAGAAGAATATTAACATCTGCCCACCAGGAGTGAAGTGCTGGGGCCACAATTTCCAACAGCTGAAATGCATTGACAGAGTTTGGGCAGCAGCCTTTGAATGCGGACTGTTCAAAGATTCATCTCTCTCTCTCCTGCAATATGACAGCCCAATCATGTGTAATACCCCTGGTGGCTAATCTTTCCCCACTACACTTGGTTTCCAGTCCTACAGATTGACTGTGTGCTCTGATGCCTTGTCAACTGTTGGGATTTTAAGGGAACAAACACTCTTTGCAGTTATTCCCTTTTGTGCATGCTTGTTTTAATATGTTCAAATGCGGAAGTACTTAACTGCACAATGCCCCAGCTGTCTGAAGGCCTCTCAAGGATGAGAGCATGCACTGGGGATACAGTAATCTGAGACGGTGTTTTTCATGTGCAATAGGAATAACTACAATTAGTCCTGGAAACTGAAGACAGGAAACCGCCTACCTAGAGAAGAGATTGACTACAGAAGGAGACACTCATGATAATCCTGAAAAACAAGCAATATTTTTAACACTCAGACAAAATGAAAATTGAAATCTAGAAACTCAAAGATAAGTTAAAGTAGGTCACTGAGTTCAGACCCAGCACTGCTGTTTGAATAACTCACAGAAACTATCTGCAAATTTTCGAAACACTGGCACTGCCTAAAGCTATAACTTTGCAGCAGATCTGGAAATCAAGCAAACATCCAAAAGTCTGGTCCAGGACTTTATGATGCTGCAGTAACACAGAAAATGAGCTACAGTAACACAGAAAATGAGACTAAATCATCATTCTTTCTAAAGAAGCAGGTAAAAATCTTTTAAAGAGTTAAGCTTCAGCTGACACACTTCTAACATCTAACATGAGCTCGCAGGAATCGCGGTGGGATTATGTCCCTGTGAGAGCAAGGCAAGCATGAAGCTTGGTCTGGGCTGCTGAGTCGCACTGCTTAGCTCCAGGTTCTGTGGGTTTTGTGCGTGGCGCGGTGCTTCCTCGCGGCCCTCTCCTGCCCACCCGCAGCGGCTCGGCGCGAAGGCAGAGCGTGCAGCCGCGGCCGTCCAGAGGCTGCTGCGGACCTCCCGCACGTGGCAAGGCGGGCTTGCTGAGTGACAGGCTTTGGAGAAGGGAAAGGCAGGAAGTCCGTGACTTCCCTGGGGAGATGCAGGTGGCGCCATGTAGGCAAGGGCCCCAGCATCCTTGCAGGGCGCAAGGCAGGCTGGCACAGTGCGGGTGCTGCTAACCACCAAAAGAGTAGGCAGCAGGATTGCTGTTTCCTCGTGTCGGCCCAGGGCTATTAATAAAAATAGAGTTAATGCTAACATTATTGGGGAGGAGCAGCAGTATTGGCCAATTGCAGATGTTGGCACCGTTGACGGCTCCCTTTTCAATTTTCAGAAAAGTTAGGGTTCTTTTCCCTTTCCTTTCCTTTCCTTTCCTTTCCTTTCCTTTCCTTTCCTTTCCTTTCCTTTCCTTTCCTTTCCTTTCCTTTCCTTTCCTTTCCTTTCCTTT
>VZSV01000027.1:6609385-6711678 GCA_013398735.1 Nothocercus julius | reverse complement strand
CTTTCCTTTCCTTTCCTTTCCTTTCCTTTCCTTTCCTTTCCTTTCCTTTCCTTTCCTTTCCTTTCCTTTCCTTTCCTTTCCTTTCCTTTCCTTTCTCTCCCCATCCTAAAAAGGCAGAAACTCCAAGTTTTAGCATGCTGTTTCTCTGCAGGTTTTCAGCCCAAAACAAGAGACTATGTTAGAAAAATAAGAAATAAAGTGACACCATGCAGCTGGCTTGAATCTTTATTCTCGCTTGATGCTTGATAGCACATGAAAGCTTGCACAGACTTTCACAGGGAATGACTCAGGTTGGTATTTAAATTTATTTGAAAAGAAATCAACCTAAAAATGTAAGTGAGGCCTGATGCAGTTTTCTAGGTTAGGTCTGCCTTATTTAGTGAGCCTCGTTACATGTTCAATGACATAAAACCAGGTGGCAGTTGACACACTAAACCAGTCTAAGCAGGTCACAGTCTGCTCCAATGTCAATCATTTGCCCGAGGTCAGGAAGTAAAAGTAGGCCATGACTTCATTTCTAAAAACATCAGGCTTGTTTTTGTTCCTTGTTAGTTCTGTTCAACTCTCATGTTAAAATACAGTGGTCACATATATCTCACTGGAGCAGCTGAACCTTCGAACGTATCTTCAGGAGAAAGCAAGTGCCCGGGTTTGCAGATCCTCCATGCAGTGTCTACTGCTTCATTTTGTGCCTGCTGAAAGGCTGGTTGTTTATTATCCCTCCTGCCTCCAGCAAAAATCATTTCAAATTTCACAGAACAGCTCTCTTAAATGGATATATGCCAAAGGTATATGTAGTCACAGAACATACTTACTGGGATAAAAGTCTTAGCTAATAGACTGGTGTGACTCCCTCCTTCGGTGCAGCTATGCTGATTTACATCAGCTGATGGATGCCTCTGGTGCCTCTCTTTTCAGTTAGCAGGGTAATTGCAATAGTACATCTTTCTGCTAGAACACAGGTTTCTGAAAATATATTGTAAACCTCAGCCATCCGAAAACTGACACCATCACATGAGAGTCTTCATAAAATTCCATTTTCTATGGAACAGAGGCATAGTTTTCTTTCAAGGGACAACTCTTAATTGTACAGCTACTACTGCAGTACAAAATATAATACTTTACTTTCTTTCACTTCCAGTCCAACTGCAAGGCCAGAAATTACGGAGCTAGATTCTTCCTTTTCAGTCCCACATTATAATACAGTGAAAGTCGTGTTACGTGCCAAGAAAATTGGCCTGAGATTTTTCCACTAGGAACATATCCTGGTCCTGGTTTTCTTTAGTATGCAGCACCACTTACGCTGTGTGATACTTCATCATGTCACTGATGCTTTCACCAGGTATTTGGGAGGCTTTAGTAATAAAAGCATAGACAACTGCTGAATCAAGTGAAAATTCATTACAATCCTTTTAGATAAGATGCTAAAGAACCCTTGACACAAGTCTTTCAATGATAAATTTCTATTGTGTATTAAATTACTTAGAATCATATTCCAATTTTTAATTCCAGGCAGCTGCGTGGATCATCAACATTCCTAAAGGATCTGAGGTAAATTCAATTACTGAGAAATGTTTCACCTGCTATAGAAAAGTTGAGTGGTGTGCATTACATTATTAGATGTTTGTTTATTGATTTCTGAGGAGTTATCCTATTATAGTTTTTTAATCCTGCTAAAGGCTGCCTCCTAGTTTTTAGAAAAACCACTTCGGGTCTGAAGAACAACACTAAAGGAGCAATTTATTTGGCTGTACTGTAAGAAAAAAAATATCATTTTAAATTTGTCACCTATGAGAAATTAAGATTTAATTTGATGAGGATCAAAACTAGTTTAAGTATCTTAAATATACTTCTTAATAGAAAAGAGTGAATAAACAGGAAAAAAACTGAGAGACAGTTAGAAAAAACACCACAGTGAAAATGCAAGAGAGAAGTTTGCTTGAAATTTGAGATGGAAGCTTTCCAAACTATGAAACATACTGCAAGATAAACTGGGTTTTAACGGTATCTACCATTTGTATCACAAACTCTCATTTGTATCACAATTATCTGACAATTGTCTGGTTCAAAAAACCCACATATATGGGATTTCAGTAGACGGTGTGAATTATTGCCTGAACTCAAAATTTTAAGTAATTGCTTGTCTGGATGCATCCAAATGGAGTGCAACAGTGCCATGTCCTCTGCTACTCTGTTTCCAGAAAAAAAAAAAAAAAAATCAAGCCCGATATCACTTCTTTTAGCACTAATATGTGTGTTTTTCCTGTGGCTGTCACTAAGTATGCCTTTTAACACTAGAGAGAGAGAGAGAGAGAGAGAGAAAAAAGACCTCTCTAATTCTATAAGGCTGAATACAAATGTGAGACTGACCATAAGCAATTTTAAAAAATTGAAAGAAAAAAGAACTCTGTGACCAAAATAGGAGATTTGTGCTTTGCAAATTTATAAATACATACTGCTTTTGCAAAGCATTCTAGTCACTAACTGGTAAGATACACATCTGTAGAAAAAGAGTGTTTTTTTAGAATTGTAAATGAATGTCCAGAGCATACTAAAGCTAATTGTAGCAATACTTGGTGGGGGCTGCAAATGAAAGTGAGAAAATTGTCCCAGTGGAATTGTTGATTACTCATTTTTCTGTCTTTCCTTCATAGGAACTCTCTCCAAGGTTATATATTTTGGGATTGTAAAGTAATTGTATCCTCAGAGCATATCAGTTCAGGGTGTATAGAGAGCATCATGGCATGTGTCATCTGAATTCACTGGTCGTATGCCATCTAATGCTGGTCTGCTTTAGCTCAGACTATGAAATGACTGTAAGTGTAAAACCATGATCTTTGTTAACATGGTCAATCAGTAGGTATCCACACAGACATTATCAAATCTTTTCCATGGACTTGCCCTGCTGTTGATAATTTAGGCTTCTTGGTGGTAGAGAAGAATAGATTTCTATTATGTTAAGTTTTGTGAAGGTCTGTAAAAAATTAGTAGTGCTTCATTTGTTTGAAGTTTCATAATCACTTGAAAATAACAGATCCTGAATTTGGAGAAGCACAGTTCATAAAACAAAACAGAAAATTCTGTTTTGCAATAACAACTGAGCATCCAGCAGTAAGAAATAATCATATTAAACCTTATTGAAATCTTTAATAGAAGGAAAGTTTTTTTATTAAAAGGATGTTGCAGCTTCTCAAAGTGTCATTGAACTGCATGTGTTTTCAATGTAAAACAGTGGTGGCTTGAAAATAATGAAAGTATAAGGAGGAGAGGTGCCACTGAAAATCTGTTTCTGATTTCAAAGATAGCTAAATAGAAGAGGAAGAACACATTAGGTCACCATTCACTTTCTCCAAGGGCCCTTAGAAGGGCTCAACAGAAATATATCATACTATGTTTTGTACCTATTTTCCAGAATCCATGCTTTAAATTGTAAACCACCGATTTCATTAATATTGAAGAATTCTAGCGTATGCTCACATCTCTCTCACAAAAGTGTTAGTATTTATGTAATTGAGTTAGTAAGTTAATTGTATGTATTCAGATAATGTCTTGAAACTCATGGTGGTGGTACTTTTTATTTCAGTTCATTTTGTTAGATTTTGATCTCTAGAACTGATTAAAATCTGTGTGCTTTCATATAACCAGTAAACCTCCAATTAAGCAGAAGGACTGGAATAACTGAGATTTGCTTTGGTAAAGGAACGTATGAAAGTTTCCTTCCTGTAACATTTCGCTCTGGTTGGTGTTATTAACATGTATTTCTCATTGTAGCCAGGTGATGTTGCTTATCCACTGCATGATATAAATTAAACAGCAGCTGGTTGTTTGTTGCTATTATTCTGTAGATGTCTTCAGTATAGGCGTTTCAAAATGCATTCTGAAATATTACTTTCCATATGTTTCACACTGAATTCTCTGGAGAGGAATGTCTGCATTAGCCTAGATACTTCCATTTACACTTTCGTGGTATAGCAAGTTCTGGTTCATACTTTAATCACAGGTGCACTTTTTCTACATCTTCACAAGTGTTGGCATTTTCTGTTCTTCTTCTAGCTGCCTGCCATTTGCTCCCCTGCAATATCATTATGGGTGAAATTTTAAAAAAGTCTTTAGACAAAGATAAAAAATAAAAATAAAAATAAAGGACTTGCCACTACTTGAAAGATACTATCAGAAGCAAGGTAACAGCAACCCAAAGAGCGATAGCACTGATGATGACTCCCCAGTCATTGGTGGTACCCATTGGCATTAATTACCCTGAGCATTTTCCCTCAGGACCCACACTCTTACCTCATGGGTCCAGGCCTCCTGTTTCACCTCAGGCCTGGTCACCTGTGCCTCTCTCTAGCCCAAGCCCTGTCTTCTGGCACTCCTGGAAGGAGCCCTTGGCTGGAACCCAGCCCTAATTCATGTCCTCATCTCCAGGAGTGATGACTGCCCCCATTCCCACTCCCTGGCTGCCCACTGCATTCAGATGCTGGAGGGTGAGGGCATGGCACTAATGCCCCTCGGGAAAGTTGTGCTCTTGCCATTCTCTGACACCGAACACTCATCTCAGGTGGCACTGTTTCAAAGGCAGCAGTGTAGAAAAGCAGCCAGTACATCTTGAAGACATCTTGCTTGCCTTATCCAAAACGGCAATTGGCTATATTAAAAGCAGATATCAAGACAGAGTGATTCAAATTATGAAGAGATCATACAGATTCTCCTTCTAGCACAGCTAACACGTTAAGCTTTACAATGACCCCTCAAGACTCGAGAAGTAGGTACATTGCAAACCCTTATGCAATATGACTTACACACACTTTGGGGAAATGAAAGGTGCATAGTAGAAAGGTGAGGCTGAAAATAGTCCTTTACTGACACACACACAAACAAATGTATTTCTGAACTGATCTATGTATGGCATCCTAGCATTACTAGTTCCTGTGACAGATCTTGGGTAGCATTTTTCATTTGGAAGAGAAGTTGACCTTGGCACTTGAATAAGATCTTTTCCCTTCAGTCAGCCACCTTTCCTCTACTCGAGGTAGTGATCAGTGTGATCAAGTATAAATCTTATCTCCAAGAAGATAGGCCCTCGAAGATGGTTGGATAGCTGATAGCATACTTAAGTGTGGGAGTGGAAGGCTATGGTCTGAGGGCTATAGTCCTGTCACCACTGTTCACCCAGATAAAGGGAAAAGGAGAAGCTGCAGAAAGCTTCAAGGATGCTTTAATCGCACGGCTACAGAAGAGGGATATTTCACTGTTCATTATGTGAGAGCTATCTTGCATCTTTCTCTAGTTTACACTCAGGAAATTGTTAGTTCAGGTTGTTCTTGACAAGAGCTCATTCTGATGATAGTGGTGCCTCAAAACCAGACAGTTTCTGTACTGTCTGTGGTACCATTGAGATGATTATTCACAGACAGACAAGCCCAGGAAAAGCATAGCGATTAGGAAGAATTCTGTACTAGATAAGAGAAGAGGTTCATCTTAGTCCAATGCTATGGCTTGGAGTGGCTATTAGCGGATGTTTAAGGATGCGTACAAGAAGAGAGAAAGCATACAGCCATACTTCCCTCAGTATGCCCTCCCAGCTTCCAACAATCAGTATCATAGTAGTTCTTGCGATAAGAATTAAAACCTTGTTGCAAATTAGTCTAAACTATTTAATTTTCTTGTTTAAGTACTCAGCAATCTGGAAGTCCTCAGCCAGCCAGGCTGTTGTGATGGATTCCCTAGCCTCATCTGCTCCTTCCATGATGATACAGACACCCATAATTGTCAGTTTTAGAGTGGTTTCTTTCTCCCAGCATAGTCAAACAACATTCTGTACTCACATTTAGCCTATTTATTTTTCTGTCCCTGGTAATACTTCTCAGAGCATGACAAAGCATATTTGCTAGAAAATTGAAGTCACCTGCTTAATCTCAGCAGACCAAGAGCCAAGGTCACTGCAGGCATCATCCAAGAGCCTCAGTTCACTAATGATTGCAGGACTGCTTGCCTGTTTGCTGAAGGACCTCAGGCTATCTTCAATTGTCTTGCAGTCATGCAAAGTCCAAGTCCACATATTAGGATAGAGAAGATGGGAGTCATTGTGCCAGTTGATCCAAAGCAGGCATTCAAACTTTCACAGCCACAGTGGAAGAAACAATGTTCAAAATGATTGACATGTTTACTTCAGTAGCTCTCTGTCCAGGTCAGCAGTAAATGAGGATGAAACATCTCTTTGCACTCAAATTTGTTTTGATTGTCAGCAACATCATATTTGGAATAGAGTATTCAATGCTCTGCCAAGGCTGAAGTTTACTTTTCGTACTCTTCCATAGATGCTGGTCTGGGATGGTGTACAGTGAGCATATCCAGTGGTCAGACATCAGCTGTTAATACCAGATTCTGGAGATCCATTAGCATAACTCTGTAACAAACATAGAGTTGCTATATTATATATATTTACAGCAACTTTTAATGTGTCAAAACTGCCATGACAATATCTCTTCTTGGTCGGCAGGATCCACAAACTCATCCTTTCAGCAGCTTGCTAATACACAAAGCAACACCTTAAGGATAACCCTTGAATCTTTTAAGGGCACCCTGAAAACCTTCAGTGAAATTGGTAAGGTTAATGCCAGCGAGTATAAGGAAAAGGTTTTGGATTAAAGCATCTGTGTCAAATCTTTCAAGTAGAAACTCAGCTTCAGAGATGAAGCACCCAGCCAAGCTGTTAGCCAGAACAGAGGAAAGGATAACCAAAGAGAAAACATTATAGTGTTCTGGTCACCTAAAATTTGCATATTTAGCCTGTAACCATACCTGTTCATCCCAGGGTGGCTTGTTTTGCATACAATTTGCATACATTGTGCAGATAGTGAGAGTAAATATAGCTACAGCTCATTAACACTCATTATCCGTTGTGTTGGACAAACAATAAACATATTGGTTAAACTCTGCTACAGAAACAAAACCAAAATTAATTCATGTTTCTTAAACCACAGAAGACTGTGTTATTTTCATACTTTAGGAAGGTCTCTTAAAGTTAAATAAGATGTGATAGTATTTTATGTTCTGTTTCTAGAATGGGCTTTTCTGCTTTTCATTTTTTCTCAATAAATTAGAATCAGTATAGCTGACCTCTCAGCCTATGAAATGTCATTAAAAGAAGCTGAACTCAATAGCAGGACTCTCAGTTACATCACCAGATACAATGGTGTGGCTGCTTCAGCCATAACATGATTCTCAGGCTTGATCCAAAGCTCGCTGAAGTTAGCTGAAGGATGTCCACTGACTTTTCAGAATTGAACCAGGACCTGGATTAATAGTAACTCACAGAGAAAAATCAGATTTCATTTCTTGGTCTGCAGAACTTAATTTTTTTTCTAGCAGTTTTGCCCACCGAGTTGAACTCACATTTAGCAGCGTTTAGATGCACAGCCTTAATAAGAACAGAATTTATTATATCATCAGTGATTTAAATTGGTTAGATTACGATACTTTTTAATGTCAATGTAGCAAGTGTAGTTACAAACATTTTCACAATACTTACAAAAATTTAGACAGAATGTATTTCATATCTTAGAGACAATTAAGCTGAATGTATATTTTTCCTATTCAATCAACTTTCGAACAAACTATAAGAAGTTAGAACCTGTAAAACACAGCAACATAAGCACCCCAAGCCTCTCATCACAAAGATGTTCAACTTTTTATTTTTGGGGCATTTCAAAATTCTGTAATGATTTCAGCTTATACTTTTGGAAACCCACAGAAGACTGTATCAGCACCTTATCAGTTCCAGTGCATCCAACATTTTGCTCAAATATGTCTGTCTGAGTTGATATACTGCCTAAAGGCCAACGGAGTAGTTTTATATTCGGAACAAGTTCTAAAATTTAAATCAAGAAAAGACCTTTGCTGCGTTTTCTATCATCTTTAGAAAAAGTCTATTGAAGAAGTGATATAACCTAGATTCACAGTTGCAATAGGATTAATAGGAATATTTTGTATTCGAAGAGAACAAGAGACTTATATAATATTCCAAAGCTGCTGAACAAAGCAACTTGATAATGGAGGTAATACGAAGTGAAACATCCAGGTTTAAAGAAACCCTGATGGAACAGTGCTGTTCCAGTCACCAGGAATGCTACCTCTCTGGAGATGGGCTTAGCAAGGAACTGGGCCAAGGAACTGAAGCCTTCTCAGCTTCATCAGCTTCATCTTTTATAGATAAGAAGCAGCTCATCCTGCAAAAAAATCTGTGTGGCCTAGTTAAACTGGGGGTCTGATAATTACACAAGCTGAAGTTCTCTCTGTTTTTTCTCTCTATCTTTTCCATATTTTCTCCTATTTAACTATGCATATACTCTGCTAACCTGTCCCCTGCCCTTTTCTTCCAAACTTCCAAAACACCACCAAAGTTGGATGGTTAGATATGTCATTCAAGAAAACCAACTGGTCAGCACCCTAGTGATATGAGAGTAGCATTTCAACTCTAGAACAAAAACAGAAACAAAAAAAGCAAAGCTACCCAGAGCAGTCTCAAGAGCACAGGGGGGTTACTGCGTGCTGTATCTCTACAATTCTCCTCAGCAGCAGTGAAGCAGCAGAGCATGCAACTATAGAGGGCAAAAAGTCAAATAGTTTTTGGTAGCAGATTTAGATATGACTTATGGTCTTGATTGTTAAGCGTAGTGCAGGCAAGAAGTGATAATGAAGTTTTGGAAGCCACCTATCATATTAAAACCACTACACAGCCTTATGAAAGATGGACTGGGAAACATAATACTTACTGAGCCCAGAAGAAAATAAAGCAAAGAGTGCAGCAAAATCACCAGGCAAGATTTGTGCAGAAGCCAAAGAGTGAAAATAAAAGAGAGAAAATATGTGGGAAAATCCCAGAAAAGAAACAGGCATGCCGTTGCTGTTGCTGCCCTTTCCAATGAAGAAGAAAAATAATCATTTTTAGGTGACTCTCCCCCACCTCAACAACATGATAAAAGAGCACCTGGAATAACTATGGCAAGAGGCTACATGCCCAAAACACTTATTAATTTATCTATTGTTTTTTTAGAAAAACTATCTAGCCTCTCATGCGTCTGGTAAATGTAAATCAGCGACGCAAATTACCTCTCTGCTCACTGTGGTATGCAGACAGTGATGTGATAGTCTCAGCGAGAGGGATCTGCAGCATTATTGCCTTTTAGCTCATTTGGCAAAGTATAAATTGGGTGGTGGTACTGCAGCAAACCTTACTAAAGACCCTCCCTCTTCCCATTAGTTGCCTTAAGCGTACGGTAGGTGCACAGCTCTGTCTTGGTGTGGGGAAATGGGTGAAGGGTGAGGAACTCAAATCTACCGAAAGCACAGTGAACATGCAGCTATAATGAGAGCACTTTCTCTTTTGTAACAGTGCCAAAGTTTTATTTTGATGCCCTGGAAACTTTGCTAGGTATTGATTCTGCAGAATGATGGCACACATTCAGCTCTAATGAAGCAATGGAGTCAGCTTGCTTTTGAGGACTTCAGCCATATATCAAGTGAACATAGGAATTTTTGCATATCTGAAGGAAATATTACTGTACGGCAATGTACAGCAATGCCTAGTTTATTATCTCCCTTCAAAGGTACTAATCTAAAGTATATTTTACAAATCACACATTTTTTCCCTTACAGTGAATGTTCAGTGATTATTTTCTCTGAGATTTGGCTGCTGCAATTTCAACTTTAAAAAATGAACTTTTATTTTTATTAAAGTCACAGATACTGCCAGCCCCTTCGTTAGTAGTCACGGGGATCATCACGAGCTTCTTTCATTGTGTGCATGTAGATCTTTCCCCTTCTCTGGTTCATGCTGCGTAACCTTCTTTCTCTCCTACGTCACATGTGCCGCAATCCTTTTTCTTTTCTGTTACATGCACAGCAATAATCTCCTGCTAACGCACCAGCTCTGACTAAGAGAATAAGCCCTGTCACCTCCAAGCTCAAGCAGCTTCCTGCATAATGCCACATGATGGGAGATTACATGCTTAAAATGTATTTCAGTCTCAGAGTTTTCTTGATGGTTGTAAATCATTCAAGCCTTTCCTGCATTTCCTTGAAGGTTGTGATGTTGCCCAAATCCCTTCCTGGGCCTGTAACCTTGTTAACAGTTATCTGGAGTGACTTGACTCCATAGTTTGCCTTCTAAGGAGCCTCCAGGTTGCTGGTGAGACACGCACCACCTGATTTGCTGTTAGCTCCCAGGGATGGTACTTTGCCGCGTCCCTCTGCTGAGATGTCACAACAATAACCCCGTGCCTTTGCACAGCGTTTAGTCCCCCAGAATTGCAAAGTCCTCTGCAAAACACGTTGAGTTTTGCAGTCCTACACCCTTTGGATGTAGCTGATTCTTAGCCTTATTTACTTCTGTGGAGTTGTAGGCATCTCTGTGTGTGTGTGTATGCTCGTTAAAAGGTGGTACATGTAAACCTAAAGATGACGTTTTTGGAAATAAAGCAAGCAGGCTGATATGACTTGATCTAATGATATACACTAAGAATTAGACCCCTGTGGAGCTCCATGACATAAGTCTAAGTTCAAGTATCAGTGTGCCTATGTCAGAGTTGTAATTTTTGTTTCAACAGTTTTTAGTATTGCAGCACTCTTAGAGTTTGCATGAAACTGTTCTCCATCACTTCCATATTTTTTCTTTCCGGGGTCCTGCAGTGAGGCTCCTCTGTGCAGCATGCAGTCGGAGGTCCATAAAACACCATTTGTTTCCTGCACAGACTCTCTGGTGTTTCCTTTTTACTGGAACAGAGTGATGCAGTGGAGCAAACGTTGCACAGGCTGCCTGCATTCGTTCTGTGCTCTACTACATGACTTTGAGATTGAGAGTGGTATTTTGCTCCGTGGTACTCCATCTGTAAAATGAGGATATTAGTTCTTACCTTCTTCAGTAAACCATTTTGAGGCGAGATAAGTGTGAAGGGATAATTATACATTATTACTATGATAATGCTGTTCTTTTTAATGTATGATTTCATGCAGTACTTTCAAAGAATATTATTGCTGTGCCATTGTAGTATTCATTAGCCTTTTCCCCATAAAACTGTGATTTTTCCTTTTCCTTTTTTTTTTCCTTACAAGACAGCATGATTTTTTTGATATAACTGTCTGCCTGGGTGGGGGGGACCTTCAACCGAGGCTGAACTAGTACAGAGAGAACAGCTTTTTTTTTTGCAATGCTCTTTTTTCTTGGCAGACACATGAAGTCGATACAATCTGGAATTATGTGGAATAGGTTTAGGGTGGAATTAATTTCCTTTATATTTTGCCATCTAAAAGTTTGGTCTCCAGTCTAGGCTAATTGTGTTGATAATAATTCCTAGTGCATACCTAACTAGCCATGAGGCTACCTCATAGTCTGGTTATTCTTCTTGAGTCAGGTGTAAAAACACTTTTATTGATCCAATATAATGCATATTTTGAGGTCTGAGGAGAATGAGTGTATTTTTCTATTGCAGAGTTGTATTTTTTCAATCTAGGTTTACCAGTTTCACTATTTAAAAAATGCAAGTATATTTGGATGTAGTAGAAATTATTTATTGTAAGTGGTAATGCAGGGGAGGTCAAGAGTGTAGAATTCTTTCCTCATATGATTTCAGTTTGTTGCTACCAAGAAACTGTCTAGCTAAGAGACAATTATTCCTGCTCTGTTACATGGCTATAAATAACCAAAAATTCAGTGGCATTTATTCACAGAGCAAGAGAGATTACTAGGCAGAGGTTGGTTTGGATGTGTTTTCTGAGGTGCAAAGCTTTTTCCCAAGTTTTACTGTGATGTTTGAGTGAGTACAATGGGCTAGGTTGGTAATATATAGAGGTATCAAATTGCAGAAGGTCAATAAGGGAGGTCTGTTCTGTTTGCTGGTGTCTCTATACTTGAACATAGCACAAGACAGGACACCAGTTAGGCTGGTAAGTTAGAAGACGGGAGGCAGGACTGTGGTGTCTATGCAGTGCTGAATTTTATTTTCTTGAGTGAGGCTATATGTGAAACACCATGGCATATTTAAGCCAGGGTGCCTTCTTCGAAATATTGGTAAAGCATAAGTTGGTACGCTTCTCACAAGGTGCCACAGGAGCTTGCATTTGAATTTAATGGACTCTTTTAGAAGCAGAACCTTGATCATACGCTCTGACAGGTGTGTGGAGACTTCTTGAGTTTAACATGATTTCTTCTTCATTTTACATGGCAAAATCTGCAGGAAAGTGTTTTACAGTTGAATTCTTTAATAGCAAAGAAGGCTGACATAGAGAATCTGTTTTTCCTGACTCCTCCTCCTAGGATCCTGTTAGAAATAGATGTGAAAAGTAGTGAGGGATACCATTGCACCAGTATCTTAAGTTTTTAAAAATGCATTATTTTCCCTCTATTTACTGAGAGGTGCTGTTAGTAGATTCAGAACATCGAATGAACAACTGCCTGATGCCAGGAGTGAGAAACTGACAGCACGAAATAGGTCAGATACAGACAGATGCACAAATATCTTGTTTTAATTGTGAGTCAGGTTTAAAATTTGCAGGGCCAAACTATGGACTGAAGAAAAGGTAAGAAATTACAAATACTGTTTTCAGCCAGTCAGTACTTAAAGATTTGCTGAAAGATGTCTGGAATGCTGCCTAAAGTTTCAGTTTTAAAATTAAATTGAGTATTTAAGAGATTAAGATCACTGCAATCACTACAAAACCAGGCTGCCTGCACTCCCCTAAGCTGAAACAGAGGAGCAAAAGTAGGATCTCTTTCCTAAGTTGCTTCAGTATGAAGTTAGCTGGGTTAGTCTGAACTGCTATTCAAAGTTGTTTAACATTTGATAATTGACAACTATTGTACTAATGCTACCTTGAAGCAAGCAGCAGTCACGATTTTAATGCTGATTTATGAGGCAGCTGAGATATTATATTTCAGGCAAATAATTTAATGAAAGCAATAACAATATTCATTAAACTTCTTACCAGGTATGTAGAGTGTACAAAAGACTTTAACAATTCTCAGAACGATTTTTTTTTGCACTATAATGCCTAAACTTTTGCTCAAAATTGGCAAGAACAGTAAACTAATTAATGTTGGATTACAGTGGAATTCCTGTGAAAGTATATATGACATCTAGATTAATACCAAATGAGGCCCTCATGATTAATGTTACCGCGATGAACACCAAACGTATTAATAAAGATTAGAACAATTACGAGGCAGTGCCAACCAAAAGAAGATGGTTCAGCACAAAAAAAATATGTAAAATGTGAAGAAGAAAATCTATGTCACTCTTAAATTCATGTTAGCAAAATGATAAGGATCTGTCTGAAACTGGAAAAAAAAAAAAAAAGCACTGCAGTCGGCTCCTTTTTGGTGAGGCAGGCATACCTATCCATCCTGCTCTAGGGGCTCATGTATATGCTATAAAGTATATTTGGTATGACCAAATTTGTATCCACCCAAGGAACACCTGGAGCACCACTACAAATGCACAAGAAAGCATTTGTAAAGTCTGCCAAATATGACTTCCTTAAAACTTAAATAACAGGGAAAAAAAAATCTCATTCAACAACAGTGCAGAATATGGATGTGTGGAGAGTACATGAGAAAGTTTTTCCCACTACTTTCTTTGCATCTGATCTCCTCACAAATTGTTCCCTCTACATCAGAAGCCTTCTCAGTTTTGTCTCTGATTTTCTACAGTTTATTTAAGGATTAAATTTATTTGAAATGGTAGATTATCTGAAGCGTTTTATTAAATATTGTAACTTGGGCAAAGTTAGTATGCAGGAAAATAAAGTATGTTTTTAAAATGCATTCACCCTAAACTATGTTTCTGATATTTAAATTACTTAGAAATATCACTAGAATTTGGTGATTGACCAATTGATCAGTTCATGGAGGTGAAGGCCAGACAGACACATTCCCTGAGCGTTATATGGTACTACAAGAGGAAGGACAGTGTTTGGAGGCTGTTTGGAAGGAAAGAAAGCAGAAAGAAGTGAGAGGTTGAACTGTTACTCTGAGGGGATTGTTAGAGATTAAAATATATGGAACAGGTCACAGAATTTCACTCCTCCTGCCCTGTCTCTGAAAACTTGAACTCGATCTCAAAGCATCTATCTTCTGCAAAGGCATCCGGCATTCTCGGAACACAGAATTCTTGACATTTTTTCCCCATTTCTCTTGTCACCAATCTCAACGCAGCAATATCTGTGATGGTGTGTGCTGGGATCCGAGGCTCACCCCAAAGGCAGCTGCCAGGCTGGAAAAGCGTGAAGGGCAGTTAGCCAAGCTACAGGAAAATAAACAACATGATTCAATTATATTATTATTTTCAGAATATGTTTTTAAACATTTTTAACTATGCCATTGAAAAATGAAAGGGTAATAAAAAAAAATCTTCCTGCTCCAATATACAAAGAGGTTAGAATGACTTATATGCAATTAGTACTTTGATGAATGTAGCTGTTCTCTGTGCATGGAATAGCTCTGTGAAGGCTGCAATCTCCCTTAATGCATTTGTTGTTCAGACTTATTTGAGAAAGCATTACTTCAATATTTTTTATTTAAATCAAGGTCTTACAAGTTTTTGATTTTAGCTTTTGCTTTTTAATCCATGTTCATTATCTATGAAACGTAACTTTTACTGTACTGAGTTACTCTGATTGAACAGTTGGTGCAGGCATGACAGTCCCATGCCTGTAAAATTAAAAAATGTATTTTCTGGAAAATACTTTCCTCCTCTTCAGGCAATTAAAACTTGATTCCATAAGTAACTGTACAGTCTACACACAAATTGGATTGGAAGAAATTAATAAAAAGACATTGACAGGTTTAGCTCCAGTCTACCAAATCTCCTGAGCTTCACTGTATATAAGAGGAAATACCATCTGGGAGACAGCGGAGAATAAAAAAATGAGAGAGATTGTCATTACCTCCTTTAAACACCTCTCCACAAAACTCCCATAGTCTATTGCTGTGGTTCTGCAAGAGGGAGAAATTTAGTATAGCGCAGTATTTCTGAAACAGGAAATAACTTTGCAAAATCAAAAAAATTCCATATATACCTTTGTGGGTCTTGGTTTTCTTTTGTTTTGTGTTTGTTTTTGCACAAAAATGCCTTTTACTTGGGAAGCTATTGAGTAATCTAGAAATGGTTCATCTGATGATGACTGTTACAGAGTCTTGCATGGAAAACTGGAACGATGTGAATATGCGCTGCTGTCGAGGGTGAGGTCTTCTCATAGAAGGAAAATGGCAGTGTATATGCAATGGGTGGGCAGGCTCCAACTACAGACTTAAGAGCCTTCCTTGTGTAGTACACAAGACAGGAAAACAAAGGTGTGACCAAAAAAAGAAGCTATCTGAGCTTTCAAAGCTGGAAAGCCTCCTTTTAAACACGTTGTTTCAAACTGCTGTGCAAGAGCAAATAGCCAAATTGTGTAAGACCTAATTCACACTGAAAGAGGCTGATTCAGTTTTGTTCCTGCTGCAGTGAGTGCAGTTTATACCTGAAAAGACTGGTTTTGCCATCTTAGCTAATTCCGAGTCCCTGAATGAAATCTACCAAGAAAATATCTTTCTGGAGAAACACTTTCATGCTACTTAAAAATTTCGTATGTACCAGACGTTCTAGTGCAATAATATTGTTTAAAAAAATCTCTCTCTAAAGTACAGATTTCTGTCAGTGAAAGATTATTGCATTAGACTATGGCATTTTTTTTTATTTAAGTGCACTTTAAAGCATATGCTGCAACCTATATTGTAGGAAGGTTTCCAAGAGCTGGTGAGTTTGATTCATGTTGACCAACGTACTTGTACTTGAAGAACACCATATCAAGTCCAGGATTGTAAACTCTGCCGAGAGGTGAGATATATTGGATCAGGCTAGGTGTTGCTCTAGTGTGACCACAGCCCTTTTAATTCACTTGTATTGTGGGCAGAGCAAGATCATGTTTGCCTGGAAAGCATTTCATGCACAGGCAGTAAGATGCAGCTGCAATAACAGATTTTTTTTTTTAAATACAATAGCAATAGAAACCTTCCCAGCGAAATCGTAGGGCAGAAGGCACCTCTGAAAACAATAGCAGATGGGATGATAGTTCTGGTAATATGACAACTACAGAACTCCTGTTACGTTTAGGGCTCTACAGTGAAATAATGTGACTATAAAACATCAAATGGCAGTGGATTTTTTCCAGCTCACCAAGTCCACTGACCTTTGCAATGACTGTTCTCTGGAAGCCTTTGAGACCGAACACATGGAGCATGTGGAGTCCCATGTCATGTCAGTCATCATTCTCTACTTGACATTTCTTGTGTTCCTAAATTGGCATGTTCCAGATTAATGAGGCATTTGTTCTCAATCAAGAAGCTATTTAAGAATACACTTTTAATTGTAATGGCTTGTATATGATTAATTATTTCTACATGGCTTGCTCTTATTTTTTGAGAGTTCAAAGCATTTTTTTTTCCCCACTGGATACTGCCCAAATCTATTCAATGTTTGCACTAGTTATTGAGCTAGTTCACACTATGACCCAAAAATTTATGGAAGTGAATTGTCTTCATGAGGAATTATGAACTTCTTCGAGAAATTTGCCTTCAGTTCTTTGCTATAATGACCTTGAATGTTCTTTGTAAAAGAAGTAAGTGGGCTCACACAAGTTGGTTGCAAAAGCTGTGCGTGTAAGTCAATTTATGTTTTTTGAAAGATTCCATTGTTTTAGGACCACTCATTTCACAGTTGGATCAGAAGAGAAAATGTAGCCATTTCAGTATTGTTCTTCGGTTTTAATTGAAGTCTATTCTTTCAAATCAGTTATGTCTTTAGAGGAAACTGTGCTTTTACAGCCAATACTTGCCAAACTGGACCAAGTTGTTCTCTCCATGTGTGTTCCCTTGCGTGGGGAGAAAGGGACAAGCCACGGGGTTTTGTTCGCCAAGCTTGCTGCAGAATTTTTTCACTCCCTGCAGGATTTCCCTTTGTTTTCCTTCTTGCAAATACAAAGGGCCCAGCACTTCAGGGATCTGGGTCTCTAAGAGGTTATTTGAAAACTTTGCTTTTATGACCCTTCATTTCACTTAGCTGCATACGACTTTTGGGGAGGGGTGTAACTATGGACTTAGTGGGGGTCAACATGTCAGATTCTGAGCCCAGAAGAGAGTTTGGACTCACAAGAGAAGAAGAGATTCTCTCTCTCTACTAAAGTAGCAAATAACTAAATTAACTTCATCCCACCCGTTCCATAACACCTGTTATTTGGGGCCACAGAGAATCACCTGCAGAAAGATTCAGGAAACTCATTCCCTTTTCACATCACCTTTATCTGCAGCTGTCAGATGGATAATCTGATCAGCTGATCATCTGTTCACAAGGTACATTATCCTTTTGCTAAGTGTGTCCAATCTAATAAAATAATAGCCCTGAAAATGCAAAATAAAAGACTATGAGGACCCAAAGAGCTTGTTAGAGCTGTCTGTAGATAGCAATGTGCTATTCACTGGATTGTGACTGAAATTTTACAAGTTTTATTTGAAATATACTGTGGGCAGCAGGGACCTAGCCAGTTTTCGTGGTTATTTCCATTTTAGATTAGCAGGGGCAATATTACGAGGAAAGATATATTTGTTCAAAAGGACTCATTAGGTCTAAACTTAGGGGCTATAGCATCAGATTATGTGCTATCCGTGGGTGGCTTTTCAGAACATATGGCATTTGAATCTCTGTTCGCTCTCTCTCTCTCATACAGAATGTCATGAGGAGTGGCTCCTTCAGAGCAGCTTTCTATGTAGGAAGGACATTCAAATTATCCCAGTATCTAGGATGGCAGTATGTTCCTGCAGGGCAAAGGATGGAGCTTTGTCAGTTAAGTTTACAATAGAAGGGCACAAGTGGTGCATAATGATTTAGCAGAAAATTAAAAGGATCACTTGAGGATGAAACAAACTATGGAGTCTTGACAAAACGTAAGGATGCTGAAAACATCCAGAAATCCCCTCTGGGTTGGGTGTCATTCAGGGCTCTTCTTGCAAGTGCTGGTGACTCATTTTGGTGAAGTTTCAAGGGTTACCACACTTCCCAGTCCCTCCGTGGGAGGTCACCATAGCTCATGGCTGGTCGTTTTAATGGAAACTGCTTTATACTACTATGTTAATACACAGAACTGCAGATTGAGACAACGGGGCAGTAGAAACACTGCACTGTGTTTCCAGCACCTGATGGTGGTTGGGAGTCAGAGCTGTCATTCTCGAAAGCACTTTTATTCTGTAGGTCAGAGGCTGAATTTTGCACTCAGAAGAGTTTTTTGGGGTTTTTCTTTTATTTTGTTTTTATGGGATATGTGTATGTGAAGGGGATGAGATGATACTGGAGATGATAACAGAGATGAGTGAAGAAACTATGCGAAGTACTAGGTTTTGAAATTTGTGGCCACAATTGCACTATCAAAAAAAACCAAAACAAAACAAAGAGTACAGCATCTGTTAGCTACCTAGTCTGTGGAGTTCATTTTGCTAGGAAAAAAAAAAAGAGAACTTGATTTTCTAGCCTAAACGTTAAGACGCAGCAAAAGCCTGTTTGAGTTAGCTTGTAGAATGGCAGAGTTGAAGAGTTGAGAAGCGGACAGTTAAAGGCAAAAGGGCATATGTGGAGATTGATAAAGAAGCAAAAATGAACTAGACTGCCTCTTGTCGCACTGAAGCTGAAAAAAAAAAAAAAAAAGCTTCTTTTAAAATTATAATTTATGGAGGTCTGATTGCCAGATATTCAATTTGGTTCTGGAATCACTTGAACTAAGGTTATATTTGTGAAACGTTTTTGCTTTGCACAAATATTGTCAGTGTCAGCTATATTGAACAGTCTGCCTTTCTTTCAATATTAAACGTAATTATAATTAGTTGAGTAAAATGACAATTATGTCCAAAAGGGACCTCTTCCAATAAAAAATGACGCTATGCTACTAATTGCAAGGTTCTTAAATGGTTTCATAATCAGATTCGGTCACCCCTTGCGCTATCATCTCGATGGTCTGTAGCCTCCAGGACCTGTTGTTAGTTCGTAAGTTTGGGGTTTGAAGGGAGCTTGCTGAGAAGGTCATGCGTAGCTGCATGGTATTTTTTTTTGCAAAATGGCTTCTACATAAACATCTGTCCTTAATGCCCAGCACCCCCTTCAGAGAGACTGATGTTCATACGGCTGAGCTGGCCTAACCAGGAGCTTACTGGAGCTCAGGACCCCCCGAAGTTACTGAATTAGTTCTGCCAAAAGAATAACCCAGGCCAACTTCAGTTAGGAAGGCCTGTGCGTGGTAGGCATTTGCTGACCACAAAAAGGAGAAAGAAAATGTTTCTCACAATATTTAAAGTATATTTGCTCTAGCCTCCATTTGAATGTGTAAAAGATGAACAGGATCACAAAGGTGAATGCTTATACGAACGCTTGATGAATAACGGCTTAAGTGAAACAGCAGGAGAAGGAAAAAAGAAGCAAAAGGATTGCTTAGGACAGGCTCCTTATTAGTGAAGATTCTTGGGTAGACTGTGAAGTGCATAATATTCTGTAGGCACAGTAGTGGGTAGTATCCTATGAGAAAGGCCCGGAAATGCACAGGGTGGAACTGGTGAAAGAAAGTAAAGGGCTGAGTTAGTTTTGAAAATCTGATTTCTCAGAACTGAACAGTTCTCTGAAGTGTAGGTCAAGTGGAGCAAGATGGAGAAAAAAATGCCCAGCTGAGTTTCTCTGTAAGTGAAACGGCCAGATCCAAAGCACACTGAAGTGAGGAGAGAACCTCACGTTGATTTTGCTGGGGTTCATATCCAAGGACAGAGTTCAAATTACCTGTCAGAGCAATGCTTCCAGGAACGTTGTATGAAGTAGGTTTTGGCTTCTGGATACAAGAAGACTGAAATGCTGAGCCTCAATTTCTTTATAAATAAAATAGGGCTGAAGTGTTATGAGAGCCTTGGATCTTTTAATAAGCTGATATTTACTAAAAAGACCACAGCTTCCATGACAATACAACAGTTGTGTTATAAGAAATTTCCAAACACCAGGCCAAAGTAAAATTTGTTGTTTTCCAAAATAGCAGTTGTCCCAAGTTCATTCATAGCAATCATTTACATTTCAATTCAGGGTCATTTCCTATTTCAATTTCATAAATGCTCGTCCCAGCCATTAAACAGAGGACAAATACTAAAAGCAAAATTAAAGAGAAAGAGTAATATTTCCATTGGCTTTTCCTTTTTTCAGAAATCTTTTGACCCACACCAATTAATGTCAATTTCAACACCTATTTAATGTCCCTCAGGGAATGGGCATCAATCTAAACTATGTTATATAAAACCTGATATATTTTAGATTGACACTATTTTGCATATCTTCCAGCAAAAGAGTTGTGAAGAGGTCAGCAGAGGAATTTCATTTGTTAGAGAAGGAAGATAATGAAAACACCTATCCTTGACACTTTCACCACTGACAGAACTGCTGAACCTGAGCGTGTGTGAAAAAACTGTGCAAAAAGTCCTGGTGGAGAAACAGCTGCCATAAATGTTTCAGTAGGGGAAAGATAATGTCTGGCTGAGAAATGTAGGACAAATTCACAAATGCCGTATGTTGCTGTTTAACAGATATACGTGGCCTCAGGGACCCATGTGGCCCATTACTCGTCCAAAGTTCAAAATAAGGAGAAAAATAAGTTTTGACAGTCACTACTGAGGAAAGTGATAACAGATCAAAGGACTTTCTTTTGTTGCGATATTTTCATCATTATGGGAAAGAATCACTTTGGACTTTGGCTGCTGTTTGAAAGCTTTACCTTTTAATAAGTGAACTCTCAAAGTACAGCTCGGGGAACAAAGGTTTCTCTTTTACAGTTAAACTTTTAACCCTTGCGGTTGAATTGGTGGAGACCAGAGGGAAAATCCGCCCTGTTTTCGCTGAACTTTTTACCCTTTGCAAAAAAACGGAACAAGTTGAAAGTTCATACACTGAGCAAGAGGTCTCCAGTGGGGATTTCTGGTATTATTAACTTCCTGACCTCGGATAATTAAAAGGGAAGAGCGGAGGCACTGCAGACTTTGACTCAACTTTGAACTTTTCACCTCGGGAGGAAAGGAGTTAGTGGGCAAGCGGTATGCATGGTAAACTCGCTTATTAACTGGCTACAGCCCGTGCACACACAAAATACCAGCGTCAGGCCAAAATTATCCTGCCTCCTTTATGGCCTCTTCTGATTGCGCAGCGGCTAAGACTCACGGGGGAAATTGCTGGGATGCAAAAAACGTGACACAGACAACTGTTCCCCGGGAACTCTGCAAGCGCAGTCGGCAAGCAGAGGGGAGAGAAAGCCGTGAATCGGGCAGGCACCGCAGCTGGGCTTGTAATTCAGTCTAGGTTGGATTTTGCCTCTAGGACATACACCAGTATTTTAGTGTTGCCTCTGAGCAAAATTTTCTTCACAGCGTGGAGGTATTTTATCACTTTATTTAGCAGCTTCACTGGTTTTACTTCCTTGAGTTTTAAGCGCAGTGATACTCAGCTGTCCAGGAGGTTAGGGATTTATTGACCAGGAAATAATCAAACAAGTAACATTATGAATTTTGTGTCCGAGCGCATAAGTCATACTTTCCTATAGCTATAGCATGAATGGAAGGGAAAAAAAAAAAAAAATCTTCATTTCTTGTATCAGCAAGACAAGGATTATCTGTGGTCAGTTGTTTGCCAGGGATGCTATTTACCATGACCTAGGCCAGGGAACACCAGGAAAGCAGGAAAAGCTTCATTTAAGCCTCATAGCATTAGTCTGATTAGGATGTTAAATAGAATTATGCTGGGTTCATGTAGTCAGATCTTCATAGTTCTAAAAGAACTTAGCTGAAAAGGGATGCAAAAGAAGTTGAATGAAAATATTGCCTATAACAGCTGTAAATTGCTGGACAAAATCTCAGTAAGTGATGTCCTCTCCACGTTTTCACCATAAGAAGAGATGAGTTAATGCCTTTTGTTTCTCTAGATGCTTCTGGGGTATCACGGTGTTCCCAATCATTGCAGTCGTTTGTCTTCCCCGATAAGAACCCAACATTGTGAATTCTAACGTATATTTCAGTTTTCTTTTTCGGATGTAGAAACACAATCTGAAAAACTGCAAAATGTGTCCTGGAAGCAGATGTGCTAGAGCATGAAATTGCTGTACTAGGATTACTAGGAGATTAGCAGGAAATATTTTGGGCCGGCTACATGTTTTGGTAAGGATGGATGCGTACATCTCAAAAGTTTTGAATTTGGATGATTTTTTTAAATCTGTTGATAAAAACCAATTTCAGTTGGCTGGAAAAAAAAATCCATCTTAAAATAAATACACAAATCAGATAGATATTTAGGGGATCTTCTTGAATGCCCTGATGAAAAGAACAGTGAAAAATATGTCTTAAGCATTTTGGCAAAATGTACATTTGCATGGAAAGTCCTGCCAGATTAGCCTTGGCTTACTACTATTAGAGTCTGTTTTTCTGCTGGTTAAAAATATTGGCTACATCACCAGTTAATGATGTGATGCAATGGAAGTAAATCTGCAGAACGAAACAGTCGTTGAAGATCAGACCTTGGTACTGTATGAACTTGGGACTTTATTTCATGCTAGCTCCAGTCTGATTCCATGAAGGGAACACCCATGTGCAACACAAATATTTCTTGGGTTCATGCTCTGGTCCAGTTTTACCCAGAGGAATTTGGTTGCGTGCTGTGAGACCGCCCTATAATGTGAACCAGAGTGCAAGAAGTGGTAAGGAGGAAGAGATTCACTTTGAAAGTGCACTCGAGCCCTGAAAAAAAAATGCTTGTGTAGGTGCCTTTGGTGTTGTTTAAACAGGGAGCCGGAGCAGTACGGCATGGGCTCTTCAACTTCACAACAAGCCTATGGTAAGGAAAGAGCCACCCCGTAGCCCTGCTTCCAAAATATCGATATGGCCAATGTCCAAATAGAGTAATAAATAGCTGCTTGGTATTCATCTTCCTCTACTGCCAGCCGCGGACCTCACATGTGTCCTTAGTAGTTTTCGTGGAGACCCACACTGGGAAGTATGGAGGCAAAATCTGTGAGTGACTGATCACAGGAGCCCCGTGGTCCAAAGCCCTCGGCTACCTTGCCGCTACAGAGCTGTCTGATAGGTATCTCCTGTTTGGGCTAGAGCTGAATTCATTTGGCCTCTATTTAACATAAAAGGAATGTTTCCTTGTCTCTGTGAAGCCGTGACTCAGGAAAACGCTTAGGCTTCTGTTTATATAGTGGAAAAATTAAATCATTGAGTAGAGATTACTATTAATCAAAAACTACAGTGGGCGAGAGAGCACTCAAGTTAATACAAATAAAATTAATAAAATGTACATTTTTAAAACTTTTTTAATTTAAGGTCTGCAATTTTCACAGATGCTTGCAAACATTTCCACGTTACCTCAGGTGGTCCGAACAACCCAAGTCTGAACAGAGCAGGGTGGTAGGAGTCAATGCCTTCTGGCTTCTTTGGGCCCCCCTCCATCACTCTGCCTCCTCTGACCCTGTTGTGCTGGCTGAGCCTTGGCCAAGGCGGTGGAGGAGCTGCTGATGCTCTGGGTGGAAGCGACGGATGTTCCCCCTGGTTTTCCCTCTAGCCCTGGAAGCTGTGACAGGACAGTGGGGCCTTGCGAGCCCAGCCCAATCCTTGCCCATAAAGAGGGCAAATAATTTTATACTCAGGAGGAGTATAAGGAAGGAAGCTGGCCTCCTTCACCTCTGCTTGTAGACCAGAGTGAGCGCTTTCGTAGTGCCCCTGCCTGAAGATGGGGCACAACAGTTATGGTAAAGTCTCAGGCTTAAGCATAGAATCACAGAATCATTATGGTTGGAAAAGACCTTCAAGATCATCAAGTCCAACCATAAACCCATCACCACCATGCCTGCTAAACCATGTTCATAAATGCATTATCAACGTGTTTCTGGATGGGTCCAGTATGGGTCCCACCTATAGCAATGACTAATCTGAAGGTTGTGAGGCTGGGGGTAGGATAGTCCCTGCTCCTTTTTGCAAGTTTTAGCTCTGAGGATTTTCCTGATTTTTTGCTGAGAGGTAGGATGCTTTAAAAACTGGCCACTAGGCCAAAGTGAGACATTTTTCATGGGGATGGCAAAAATGCTCTTGAAATAAAGCCCTGTGGCCTCCAGTCAAACTCAAATTCCTGCTGCAAAGTATGAGGTTCTTAGAACATCTCAGCTAGTGTTTACCCAGATTCTCTTTTCTAAGCATAGACATAACAGCACGTTTTCCCTGATCCAGATCACTGAACTGTCTAACCTGTTTTAGCAGAGGTTTCCCAAAAAGCATTCAATGTGTGGTATATAGTTGGCATGAAGTGTTTCAGCTGGAGCTAAACAGAAGCTTGGTGAAGTTACAGGCAATCAATAACAGAGTATTTTGTGAGAAGTTCTGGGATATTTTAGCAATAGGAGTTGCTATCAGCCCCTCTTGTAATTGCACAGACACCCAGTATGCAAAATCAGGCTGAGTGTGTTTAAGTGTGTGGGTATAAATGGAAAGTGAAAATGTATATATATGTGTGTACTGCAGAACTGCTCTTGTGAGAAAGAAAGTGCTATCGGAGTCTGTTAGGCATGGATTAGGGAAAACAGTTAGACACATGCGTAGGCTCTGGGGGTGCCTTACTCCATCAGACTTTTACAAACGCCATTGTCCTTGTGCTCAGCTGTGACTGTGGATGCAGTTAAATTCTGCTTTTCCTTACATTTCCACATTGGTGGGCCCATACCAGCTGTTCAGAGTGGCCACAGCCTCACTGCTGCTGATGGACACTTGCTGCCCTCAGAGCAATGCAGGCTCAGCTGTTTTCACAGACGCACCTCCCGAGAATGGAGAACGTGTTCAGCTTTTATTGGCGATGGAGGTGCAAGCAGGAGAAACTTAGCAACAGATAGCACACATATATGGCTTCCTCAGCAAGTTCAGTCAGTCATTACAGTAACTATGATATTGGTAAATATTGCTGGACATACAAATATTATGGATTTAATATCAAACTAACATAAAGTGATAGGATGATAACAATAAAATCAAAAAGTGGCAATTATTATCTTGCATATATAGGTGAAGAGCATAAGATAAATGGTTTGTCTGGATCTCAGGAGAAAACATGTCAAATAAGGTTTGGAAAGTAGGCACCTTTTTCTCAGTCCTTCACCCAAGCCATAGGTCACAGTTGTGCTCTCATGGTTACTGTAAGCAGCTTCTCTTTCCTCATATTCTGCGTAGGTGTGTGATGGACAGAGTTTATAAAAACTGGAAAGCAAAATTCTCACCTGACCCTGCATATTGAAACAAGAATAAAAGGAGTCCTGGTAAATGTCACATCCCACACACACTGTCCTTGAGTCCTTCAAAGGCAAATAATCAAAGCTGAAACCTGTTGCATGGAGTGAAGGGAGAGGAATTAAAAAAGCTTACTCCATCTTGCAAAGGGATACTACACTTTAAATTGTGATCAAGACGATAGATGGAAGCAGTTATACCTGAATTCCAGTTCCTGCCAGGGCATTTGCAGGGGAGCGCATCCCACTTCCGGGGGGGAAGGCTAAGTCTATCTCTAAACGTCTACAGTTAGTCAGGGTAGTTGCACTGGTGGAGACCTAGTGAAGCTCTGGGCCTATTGCAGGCAATATAGCCCTGACTCCAGGGAGTCTAGGAATTTGCTAGATGATCTCTTTACCCATACTGGGGACACCTTTGAACATGTTACCCCATGGCCGTTCTGATGTAATAGTGATTATTTTGGAGTAAACACATCCATCCTTCTGTTGCATGGGTCAGCGCTGCCTGCAGCTGCTGCTGGCCAGCCCAAACACAGCTGTGAGTTTCTGAGGTCTGAATCAAATGCTGAATCTGTGGGTGAATCTGATTTCTGACCTTACTACTCGCCAGAGGTGATGTATGAGTGTCCATAAGGATGAAGAAGACATTATACCCACTGAAAAGAGCTTGCATGCAAATTTTAGACTTGATAGCGAAAGCTGGAAGATATGATGGTGAACAGAGGGTGATGATGATGATGGTGAACAGATGAGAGCTGAGCAGGACTGTATTAGTGAAACAGTCTGCATGTTCATCAAAGGCTTCTTTCTCTGCAGTAGACTGGCCTTTTTTTTTAATTAATTAAAGTGAGTGCAGTTGGTTCATTCATAGGTGTTAAGAATAATTGGTTTGGAGTTTGTGGACACTGGCAAAGGAGAGGTTACATTTAAGATCCAAGCTCATCCGATAAGCTGAACGCATAAGGCAGTACCATGGTAGAGAGCATGTATCTCTTGTGCCATGGCTGTACCTGCAGCAGTTTAACAGAAGAACCTCCTGGTAGGTTGACAATTATGTTTTCAGACCTTTTGGCTAAGCTGGCTGCTGGCAGAGGAACCTTGGATCTCCCCCAGGGAATCATATTTTCTTGTCAGAAAGGACTAGCATCTTCACGGGATAAGTCACAGGACCATAAAAAGGAGGGACTTGTATTAAAATAGTTTCTGTCATCCTCATGTCAGAAGTACTTATTATTTGCTAATATTTTTACTCTCAACAGTGGAACTCCTTACATGGAGTAAAGATCAAAGCATTTTCTCGTCTCATGCCTTATGCATAACCAAAGCCAGATAAGAACAAAATTTATTATGTTTCCTGATGAACAGGTGTGAGGCAAGAACAACATAGAGACAAGAACAAAAGATATGCTAGTTTAAATCAGAAGGACTAGTGAATAGGCAAGTAAATAGTGAAAGAAGTGTTTTGGTTTTAAATTAAGACATGTTAAATAGTGAATGAACCAAGACAAATCAGTTTTATAAAATTTTATTTCATTCCACGGTATATACCAACATAAAAACCACATGTGATGTTTAGGTCATAAGCGCATAGCCTACTTCATCTGAAAACATGCTTTTCCTCTGACACATTTCATCTGCCCACTGGGACATCACAGTATTTTTCTTAGATGTGTGATACGTTATGTGTTATTTTGTGAGGAAAATCCTTAAAAACTGACCAGTATGCCTTGTTCAGTACTGCATATGGGGGTATTCCCAGGGTCTTAGGATGAGGAACTAATATGTAGATCATATTTTTAAGGGCAACCGCTTTATTTGATATCAGGAGTACAGGACGGTATCTTGAAAGCAGTTCAGGCATTCGTGTCAGCCAGCAATCTCAAACTCAGATTGTACCTTACTGGCCACAGGGTCATCAGAACTGCCAGATACCATAATCAAGAGGGACTTGTCTGGATGCCTGGCGGTCTGCATGCTTGCTACTCCTCTCCAAGGCTTAATTCCTTGCCATGCCACAAAAATCAAAACAAAACACGAAACAGTGGTCTGTGACCATACTGAGGATATAGTAAAATAAGTGGTCACAGGTAGTATAGAAAAGATTAATTAGATTCCACACTATTGAAAATTGCTGCTGCTAACTCATAAATTCACACTTTACTTCCCCTTATGAAAGACTTCTAGCAATATATTATTGCAATTAATGCATGTTTGTCAGCTCTTGTGCATTGTCCAAGAGGAAGTTAGAAAAGAAGTAAATTAAAGGATTGATGAATTTCCTAATTCTCACTGTTTAAGGAAATGGAAGTAAATTGAAGTAAGCAAAAACAAAAAGCAAGATGAGAGTCTGACCCAGTGAAACAACAGCAGAACTCCTCATCTGGCTTGCATTCTGACTGTGCCTCAGCTTTGCACACTAAGAAATGCAGATTTACTCTCCTTTTCAATCACATTGCAAGCTAGGAAAAAAAAAAAATCCCCTTGTATTTGCTTTTCATGGTAGTAAAGTTGACATGCTTTCTTTATTGACAATGCACATTACATTTAAAAAAATGCATTAGTGTTGTGTCTTATGATGTTCTTGCTTACAAGTACTCTGCTCCCTGAAGAAAGGTGAGTTTTAAAGGCATAGGAAACTTCAAGTTTTGTTCCTAATACTGATGTATTCAAAGTAAACAATTCTCCCTAAGGCAGAAATAGGAAAAGTAAGACTGCGATAAGCACGATATGAAAACTTTGCCTGGTGCACGCTGAGCCTGCTTTCCTCCCTGGTGGTGATGGGCACAGCGCAGCGCTCTCCTCAAGCGTCCTGCCATTTTCTCTCCTTTTAGGGTAGCAAATCCTGATCTGTGAAGCTCACAGTGGCACAGAAGCCAAAGACGGTTCCAGGAGCGCGCTGCCGATCCCCGGGTCAGTTCAATGTTGCTTTCATCAGAAGTGTCACTGCAATGGAGAGAAGTTGTTATAAAGAGTTTCAGGAGGCATTGACATAATCAGGTCAGCTGGAGGTGCATAAACAAGAGACGGGGGGAACAAAAACCCATGGAGAAATGTAGATCTCTCTGTCCTATCCCTGGAAGACATGAATCCAAAAGTCTTTGCTCTCACCTGCTTGTGTGGCATTTTTATTCCCCCCTTTTGTCTTTTTGACTGCAAGGCGTTTTCTTCACTGCAACCTGACAGACCCAAGGACATTTTTATCTGTCACGTGGCTCTTAGGCAAATTTTCCCTTTCTTGTTGTTATTATCATGGCAGGTGGATTTTTTTTTAACAGACTGCTTAATGATGAGGTGCCCCCCCCACTATAGGGATGTCTGTCAGTGAGCTGGGGAGGGGATAGGGCCTCTCCAGGGACGTTGGGGATCTTGGGGAGGGGAAAAGAGAAAACTGAAAGGAATGCTGCACATTGTAGAAACATCTCGGGAGCTTGTGCTGCTCACGATGAAAACAGTATTGGGCTTTTGCATTTCCTCCTCTTGTGGGTCTCTTGAAAATATTTCATGACAACCATGGAAAATATCGTGTCATGTTACATACGCTGTGAGATGGCACATGCTGAATACAAATATTGGCTGATCGTACAGCAAGCTGCTATTAGAACTGAGACTGTAACAAACTACTTCGGCCTGAACTGCCTGAAAATGTTGAAGTTACTGGAGAATCCTCTTTTTGATATGACACAAGCAATATCAGAACATGCAATCCTGGCTGGGAGGTGAAGCACTATGTATTTATTGGGCTTTTAGACCACATACATGTAACATACAAATATTTCATGCATTCTGTATCTGCGTAACTTATAGGTCGCTGAACACACAGTGCAGAAAGATGTCTCTGTCTTTATGCTGACACTGTTACTGGGCTATTTGGAAGGGAGAGTGTTTGGAGAACCTCAGAAGGCCCCTGCAGTTAGATCTCCATTAAGTTTCCCAAATAACTAGCAAAGGAAGGGGCTGTGGTTAACGAGCTGGGAAACACATTTTGTTCATCAGGGGCTGAAACAGTGCAATCTGCTGCAGCACTGAAGGGTGAGAACTTGCACATACAGGGCACCTGTGCGCAGGGGTCCTCTTAGGAAAAGGACAGGATGCGGCGTCCAAGATGCATCCGGTGATCTTTTCTGTACCCCAGTGCAGAGCTGAACCTTCCTGGGACATTAGTGGGGAAAGATCTGTAGTTATATCAGTCCTTTTGCTTCTGGCAAGCGAGTAGCACTATATCACTCTCTGTATTTGGATTATTACCATGCTTTCCAGCTACTTATACTTCACTTGCAATTTTGGATGAGCAGAGTCATCGCGTTCATTTTATGCCCTACGCTTTTGTTTAATACAGCTGTGTAGTGTTAACAGCTGCTGTTTCTCTTCTCAGAAGTGGCTGCATTTTAGGAATAGGCAATGAGATTCCTGCTCTACAGTTTGTTCAGCCAGTCTGTAAAGCATTCTGTAGATTCAGGTGTGTAAAAAGTACTTAATAGTATTTATTTTACAGCGATAATTTAGTAAAAAGGGACTACGATGTGTGTTTTAATGTGTAAGCAGACCAATAGTAAATTCCATAATATGCAGAAAATCTTGAGCTTTTGTTACTGAGCCACACTGAACAAAAACCTAGGACTAGAAATTAGATTATTATTCTGCTATTCAGTGATTAAAATAAAAAAATACTCTATCACTTGTATTTACATTCTTTTTGCAAATCAGGTCATGCTGCCCTTGGAGCTGTGTTTTCCACAGAATGGGCCAAACCCATTCCCAGTGTGGCTCCCTTGACTCCAGCACGGTTGCACAAGCGATGACTGTAGCTCAATAAATCTGTGAAATAACTCAATTTTGATTAGCAATAAAAAAAATGTATTTGGGAGGAGTCTTTTTCTTGCTAGAATAAGTGGGGTTTTTTTGCTGTTGTTCCTTGACATTAACTACAGCTGAAATAAGCATTGTTTCCTTTAAAGCAAAAATTATGTTTAATTTTCATCTATCCAAAGTACAGAAATAACCATAAGACTATAAAGGATAACACCAAAGCGTGAGAAGGAAAACCTCAGTGAGAAAAGACAGTGTCTTGCCTATAGCTTCCTCTGTAATACCCTGTTCTGTTGTGCCCCAAATCCGGCTCTGGAGCTGCCGCAAACACAAAGAGCCCACGCTCAGCTTGCTGCGAGCCGGGCCTGCGGAGGGGCCCGCGAAGGCGCCGCGGGCTGGGCAGCCCACGGCCAGCGTCTCCCGGGCAGGCAGGAGCCAGCCGGAGGGATGTGTGCCGGGAGCGCCTCCCCCTCCCGGGAGCGTGCGACGGAGGGAATGGTCAGGTGAGGAGCTCAGAGAAGAGCCCGTTGTGCTTTTTTTGGCGTAGAGGGGGGAGGGGAGAACTGGAGTCCTCCAGGCTGTGGAGCGGGGATGCTTTCAGTGGACAACTGATTGAATCCCTTTGCTCCGTTCGGCAGAAACAGGCCCCGACAGTCCCCTTGCCGTTGTCCTATCTCCAACTACTTTACTGTGGACAGAGACCTGTGCTACCCCAGACTGTGCCTGATGGCAAATAAATAAATGCGATGGACTAGCCCCGCGGTGTTAGTGCCCTGTGCGTAGCTGCAGAATGGCTTTGCCCTTTGCACAGGCCAGGGCGGCCAAGAGGACATTGCAGCATGTTTCGGCCTCATGTTTAGCTGAAAGTCGCCTTGAAGGTCTCAGCTCCTGGGGCAGGTCACTAAGCCCCAGGAATTACCTGGTTCCTCTGTTGTTGTTGCTTAATTATTTTCAACTCTGTCATCTAATTTGCAGTTTGATTCTATGTTGATTCAATCGGGCACGTCATAACCTTTACTGTTCAGGAAACACTACACAGAGCTGGCTGTACTGATGTCTAAATCTTTGGGTGAAAATGGTCTTTCTCTAAGCCTGCAGCTTCAGGAAGTAGTGACTTACTACCATTTTCCAGAAAGTCTGAAACCTTAGGCAGTTTTTGTTTTCTCCTGCTCTCTTCCTTGTAAAATTGCTGTACAAAGTTGACAATGCAGAGCTGCATAATAAAAGGATCCTTTACTGAATCTAAGCCATTATTCTTTAGTTTTAAGGCAGCATGTTAGATAAATATATAACACAGAGGAACTATAAAGTTATTCCTTTTATTATAATTAAAAATAACAGATACTTTAGGAATTCTGAAAAATAATGTAATTGTTAGCTGCACAGTTCTTAGCTACACAGAGAAACTATCTGAATAAGGAAATTACAAAAGAATAAATTCAGAATTTAAATAATTCACAAGCTTGAAGTTTACTTAAATACATTCTATCTAAAGCAGGTAGTCCTATTTCAACTAGAAATAATTGGGTAACTTAGTATCTACTACCTATTTGGTTTCTTTGGAAATCCCCAACAACTGATAGGAATGCTGCGGGGTAATGGGAGATCTGCTTTAAGATAGATCTTTTGAGCTCAAAGGTTCTTATGGATGTCTGTTAGTTATGTGAGCCTGGAGGAGGGCACGGGGTAATCGGGAACAAAGCAAAACCCCAACCCTTGCACGTGCACCTCGAACCTTGGCTTTAAATTGGGCTAAATAAGCAACGCTGTTGTTTTGCTGTGGGTCCGTCTCGTGTCAAGGCGCGCCAGGACGAAGCAGAGGAGCTGAGCGTGCCGTGCTCGCAGCGCGGTGAAGGCTCGGGAGACCGGGGCTGTGCAGGAGGCGGGCAGTGTCCTGAGGGATCCCAGGGCCCGCCAGGTCCGCGCTGACAGTCTGAAGCTTGTGTTGCTTTTCTGAGTCGCTCCCCAGGCTTGGTGCAGACAAATTCCTTGTCTGCAGCCTGCGGGGAGCCGGGGGCCATTTCACAGTCTACAGGAATGGTGAGGCATCCTTATTCAGTCCTTGTGCTATGCATGAGAACAGAAGTCCCTTCTTGCTTTAAAATCTCAGCATCAGGGAAAAGAGGTTTCCTCACAATGGAAATGGTTGCTGGACTGTTGCTCAAAATTCCTTGTATTGCAGCAGTAAAGATTATGAGAACATATAGAAGAGTTATCACTGCTGTTCTCTTCTGTGTCGTACAGCTCTGCAGGGTGAGCCTGCGAACTATGGCAACCTTTCTGCCAGGAGGACTTCCTTTAGCAGGGAATGTTAAGGCTGGATTTGGTATATATAAGTGGTGTTTACTAGCTAGCCATTATGGTGAAAAATTCAATAATAATCAAAGTGTCTGAAAGCTGTTTGCAAGGGGATATTTGAGGGGAGAAAGACAAAATTGCAGTTACCTTTCCACATCTCATGTAAAGGAGAATACAGCTGTTATTGTAGATTTCTGAGATGTCCTGATCAGCTCCTCTCTTGACCTCAGCTCTGGGTCAGCAATCCAAGGGAGCCCTCAGTACTGAGAAATCATCATGGCAGAGGGGCTGCCCAGCCCTTCCTCCTGAGCAGCTCTGTGGCAGCCAGGCCCGTCCTTCGAATTAAACAGGTTGTTCTGGTACATATCTAACTAACTGAATTAATTCTGTGTGAAGGAGACCGGAATATGCCTGGTTGTGTAAATAAAAGCTCATTGCTAAATTGGAAATTTTGCATTATGCCAAGTTCCCTCATGTTAGTCGTAGGAGAAAATATTTCTTCCAACAAATATCTTGAATATTGAATTTTGCTTAGTTGAATCAAAATGAATAGGAACATTTATGGGCTCAGCCTGTGTTTATTTTTAGACTTAGAAATTCTGACTGAAGTCAGTGGAAGACTTTTGATCCATTAGTAATGCAGGATCAGATCTTTTCACAGGTAGAAAATGTAACAGAGGGTAAGGAAATGGCATGGTGACTATTTTCTGTAATTAGACACAAATGTAATTATTCAGGAAGAAAGGGTCTACTGCTTAGAAGAAAAGCTGAAAACAGAAGATATTCAAATGACAGCTAGAAGAAGGGAACAATGCTGATATAACTGGAGTAGACAAAGTATGTTCACTTTGTGACACATTTTGAGAAACATCCAGGAACATTTGTTATGCCAATGTGGGTTCATGGTTCAGTGAAAATGCCATCTTCCGGTGGAAGAATAAGCAGAAGAGGCAGTACTCTCTGACTGGACAAGGAAGCAAAAATAGTTTAGGGTTCCAGAGGAAATGGATGTATACAAACTTAGATATATTATCAAGATAATAATCCTGCTAAGTGTGCCAGCATTTCCCATTAGATGTTGATGCACTGATGACTGCTTGCTGCATCTATTAGCTAACAAGAGAGTCTTTTTAATTCACTTTACAAATAGCAGAGCTCAGAAGACCTACCTCTTTATCCTGTAGCTGGTACTTTTGAACTAGAGACCATCTGTGTGTTTATTTCTGGATTTAAAATATATGGTAGAAAGGCATGTTGAAGCCTGTTCATGCCTTAAGCAATGTCTGATGACATGGGAATTTGTCTACCCAAAGGCTGGCAGAGCTACAATAGCAGTCGCATGTAACAATATGCAATAACAATTGAGACCCTTGGTTTAGAAAAAAACATCTGGAGAAATGATTTCTTCTATCTGTGTTTGTTAGAAGGAAAGTTACTCTTTCCTCACTTAAACAGTGACATTTTCCACAAAATTTGGAAGTAGAGGGAGGCAAATTACAGCACAGATGAGCAGCAGAAGCTACAAGACCTTAGATCTTTTCAGCTGGTCTGAAGGACATGTTTCCTCTGCTTTATTTCTTAGTGATCAAAGGTGTGCATACACACATAAACACACATGTATCCATACATAAATACCTAGATATGAATAAGTATATGCATGTTATAGCTGTATAGCTTAATATACTGTAAGTATAGACATATTCTGTATATAGGTATATAAGTGTGTGTGTGTGTGTGTGTATAAACTTTGTTCGCAACTGAATGACATTCCTTTAATTGACTAGGTTGAAAACCTTGGAGAAAAGGTGTGAATGCCCTTGCTCAGATGAGCTGCTGAGCCTGCTCATGGGTGCATGCTCCAGGTAGCCTGGAGATAAAAGCGCTTCAGTTGCATGTGAGGACTTCGGAGCTGATAACTCATGGAGTTCCTGCTGAGAGGAAAAAGCCATGGAGGTCTCCTTAGAAGAACAGAAATATCTTTCCAGGGACCAGCATGGCTGAACAGCGTTTACACACTCAGAAAATCACTGAGTGACTGAACTCAAAACTGAGAGCGAGGACTTGCCTGTATGGACACCATGGGCTGCACAGGGAGTTCTCTATGAACATTTTTTATATGTGTTCTGTCTTTCGTGGTGGCTGTTTTCTCTATCTAAAAGTTAATTGCTCGAGTGTTTGTAGCTCAGTGATAACTGTTTTTTTTGGTTGGTTTGTTTGTTTTTGGATTTTGATCATTTTCAGCTCTTAGGAGAGCTGGGTAGGACTAGACTAGTGCTTCTGGGTCACTTTCTGATGCAAGTCCACTAGTTTGTGTTAAATGAAGAATAACATTCATACAGACAACCGGGCTTTTCCTGGAGGTATCAGCAGGAGAATCTACCATATCACTGGATAAAGTGCTGTTTTCCTTTGAAAAGTGTGTGTGCGCCCTATTTCTGAGAGAATTTAGTTAGGCTTCAGATCCTAGCCATTGTTTTCATTCATATGACTTTTATTTTTGCTGGATTAATGAGCCTCTAAGCTACAGGTATCTTCTCCCCAGTAAAGTGCTTTTAACTCTAATCAACTCAGCTCATGATCTTTTTGATAAGATAAAGAGGTGAAGTTAAGTCTCTCACTGCAATGCATTTTCTCTTTCCCGCAAATAATTCTTTGGCTCTTTTCTCTACTCCGGCTTTAAAATGTGAGCATTAGACTTGTATGTAGCAGCCCAGATTATATCTCATCAGTTCTGCTCACATAGGTAAGCTCATAGCTTTGTTCCTCTTGGCTGTCTTCTCTTCTGTGCATCCGAAGACATAAGCCTTTTTTGCAAAGGATATCAGCTTGAGCTGCTGTTCAATATGACCCCAAATCTGACAGAAACACTACAGTATCTCTGAGGGTTATGTGTGACTTGTATTTCTCATCCCTTCTCTTAAGGAATGCATTCCTTGCTATAAGTAATTGTTGCTTAATAAACTTCCAAGGCAGCCAAAGCTATATATGTATATCAAAAGAAATCCTGTTGTGGCAGATCACTTGTGTTTTGTCAAATGCTTTTGGTAAGTTACTCTTTTTTGATACAGGCCTGATGTTGAAAGAAGAATAATAGCTGTAGTTTACACTACTGTGGCCAAGCACAGCTTTTGGTGGGTTGATATCTTTTTAGATCTTCTCAGAAATAATATAGAGTAATGGGTTCATTATATGGTCAGATGCAAGGGTCTTTCCATAATTTGTAAAAGACATTGGCTGTTGTAGTCCTGGGTATCTTTGTGTCCTCTATGACATACGTAACATGTCTTGTGCTAGAACTGAGTCCCCCTTCCCCTCGTAAGTAAAAGTTTTGCCTAATGGTGCCTTACTCTGTAAAATGTACCTATGTAAACTCTTTCTGAAAGCTTTTTATTTTAGAAAAAAAAATACCTCCTTTTGAACTTTTCTTTTGAACAAAATCTGAAACTGAATCATAACAACAAGAGGCTTCCATGTCTGTTTTTTAAAAAATAATCTAATTTCTGTAAGTTTCTTTGATAGGAATACAGTGGAAAAATGTCTGTACATGTCCCTTTGCTTTTTTCAATTGCAAACAACTGGTGGATTGTTTTGAATTTTGCATTGTGGCAGACTACAGACGCTTTTCTAGTGGAGTTACCCATGAATGCAGGCAGATTTGTCTGAACAAGGTCTCACATGGGATGAATTCCATTTGAAATCTGTCCATTTGTGTGTACATAAAAGGTAATGCTACGTACATACAGAGTTAAGATGTTATTCAGAAATATTTAGCTCTGAGATCCTTAAAGCTGAGAAACTGAGTAAATCAATATATTACTTACTAAACCAGGAAGTAAGAGTTTGAAAACAACATTTGTTCTTTCTAATTTTCACATTTGACCTTGAATATATATATGATCGAAGTAGCATCCTTAAGAGATGGTGCCAGGACATAACTTTATTCCTAATGATTACAATTTTCTAGGCTGCTCTCAAACGTGTTTCTTTATGGTGAGCCAAACTTACCCTTGGACTAAAACTGTTTAAGTCAACGGATGCATTTGCCCCATTAAATTTAGCCTGCAATAAAGTCAAGGGCAAAAGGATATTCTTATGCAAAGCAGAATCACTGGAGATACAGCACTAATCACTGAGGATTAGAATGAGGATATCCCTGTCCTCATAGCACCTTTGTAGGTTTTTTCCTCCCCTTTTTAAAATAGTAAAATGACAAAGATTGTTTTCTCTTACTTATGAGAAGAAATTGTAGTTTTATTTATTACAATAAAGTAGTGAAACTTTATTAGAAATGCAATTATGTTTCCTAAATGTGTTACTACTTTTGTGCGTGTGATTGCTAAGCAATTGTAGTTCTAATTACTATTTCATAAACTGCCTGTGGGCAAAATGGTAAGCTGCATGTGAACTTTCCAATATTACTGTTTAGGTTTGAACATTCTTATGAATTATTTTAAACCTACGCAGTTCAAGAGAAAGTAAGTTCACAATATCTATATAGGACTGAAATCCAGTTCACCTTCATCTTGTATGTAGAGTTGCTGGAAAGCAGTGGGACAACTTAGCTGAATGTGACATCATGCATCTGTAGGCTCTTAAATTTCATTTTAAGTGGCATTTTTATAATATACTTTGAAAATACACAATGTTTTGTCTGAATGCTATTACTGATATGTCCTTTCAGTATTCAGAAGACATAAAAAACAACCACCGTAAAATATTTCATTGGCAGAATTAAAGGGATTGCCCACCTCAAATTTAATCCCCCTCCCCTGTCCTCAAACAAGTTTGCTTATACAGTTTTGGTTTGGTTAGTCTCATTATGGTTTGGTTTTAGCACCCATTGCATTCTAGTATATTTTCTCTGCCTGTACGACATCAAGAGGATTTCATTCATAAAGAAATACAGCTCATCATTATATTTAATTACAATGTTCTGAACTGAAATACATAGCCAGTGGGAATAGGACTATTGATTAAAAACTAGGGTAGCTTCTGTTTAGTCTGTTGGAGGCTCTTCTTTTTTCTCAATTACTGTATGTAGGAGAGGTCAGTCTGACTGCATGATAAAATCAGGTTAAGAGAGAGTATTTTTGTTACTGAGTTGCATCTGATCCGTTTCTTAAGGAAAGATAGTAAAATCCCTTTACTCTGAATTCAGAGCATTTAATGGTGCCTGAAACAATATTTCACCCTTTGAATTCAGCATTACAAAATGAAGGATGTCTACAAAGCAAAGATACAACAAAGCGACAGCATTCATAGGAGGGTAAACAGTCTCTCCGGTAATATGTATTTGCCTTCAAATTTAGGGAAATTTGCTGTGGCAAGGAACCCCACATGGGTTTTATAGAAGGGACTCTTTAGTGTTAGCTGAGAAACCCCAGCTCTTTCCTGTGAGCCCAGCGGAGCTTCCTGAACATCCCCACCAAGAGCTGGGTCCAGAGCTGCTGCGCCCTGGGCACCGCTGCTCCTCCATTGGCCTCCACTGGCAAATGGGGATGTGGCAACAGTTTTCCTTTCGCATTGTAGTCTGGCCAAACTGTTTTATTTGGCTCATGAGATAGGGTAATTATTGAGATATGATAATGATATATGGAGAAAAAAAAAAAAAAAATAGAAAGATAAAATAAAAAGAACAGAAAACAGAGCGGGAAGGGATTGAAAGGTTGTACTCCCTGTCCCCATACTGGGTGAGTCCTACCCAGCCACCTCACCAGATGCTTGTTGGACCTTCTGTTAAAAACCATCAGCTCAGCATGAAAACTCCACAGCCCACCCAGGGTATCTGTCTTTACACTTAGAAAAGCTTTTACTCATGTCATGCTGAAATTTTAGTGCAATTTAAGTCCATTACATTCTGTCCTCTTCACAGTGGTTACGGAGAACAGTTTATTTCCTCCCTTCGTTGTAGCAACCCTTTACATATTTTAAGGCTGTTATCATGTCACCTCTTAATCTTCACTTTTCTAGACTAAACAAATCCAGTTCTTTCTATATTCCCTCAGGTCATGTTTTTTAGTTCTCTGATCATTCATGAAGCGTGTGGTGAAATCCCACTGACTTTGGGAGCTTAGTCACATCTGTGCTATAAAAATCTTGTAGTTACAAAGTATCTAGATGTAATATAGGCATTTTTACTCAAGTGCCTTGTAATTAGGTCTTAGGTCTGAATGTATTTGCCTAAAAATCATATATTACATCTTAGCTTACCTTGTATACTCACACTGCTGCAAGCACTTGGCCTTTGACTTCCATGTTTCAGAAATGAACCTGGGACAAAGGGGTATCTAATATGTCCACCTGACGTAACGCCTGCTGTTGGATAAAGACTGTTATAAGAACATAAAATAAGGCAGTGAATACATTTGCAAGTGCTCAACTTGTGCTTCATATACAGTAGCATACAGGTCTAGTTGAGAAGATGGACAAAAAAAAAGTATTAAAAATGTATCTCTGTTCTTGAAAAATTAAGATGTTTGAAATGTTTTTGCCAGCTCCAGTAAGAAAGAATATGAAATAAGGTCATCAGTCATCTAAAAGAGAAAAGTGCTGACTACAGAGGCAGAACTGTTCTCTTAGCTGCCATCCTTTTCATATCTTTGTAGATGTCTGTAGTACTGATAATTTTGTCTAAGTTAGTCACGGTACATACAGTGTTTTTTCAGGTAGTAACCAGGTGTTTTTAGGAGGCAAATCACACGACCATTTTAAAATACCTACTTCTCAATGAGAAGAATTGTCGCTTATGTTTTTTTTTTTTTTGGGTCTCCCATTAATTGTAACTGGGTCAGGATGACTAATTTAAGAGTATACTCTGCATAACCCATCTGAGTGCAGACAGTCTGTGTGGTGGCTTCCTCAAAAGAAAGCTCTCAGTAGCGCTCGCTGGGAATCAGACTTGCATGGCTCTAGTGTTCAGCAAGAGGAAGATCTGACACGGGCATGACTCCAAGGGCAAGTCTGTTATGGATGAAACCCAGGCCCAGAAAGGAGAATTATACTCTCTCTTTCAAAAAAGAAAGAGGGACTCATAGCCGAAAATGAATCAGAGAGAGACCTTCCAAAAATCTAGAAGCTGACAGCTTCTAGAAAGGAAAGCTAGGATGGAGACTGCAAAGCAGAGAGGCATACCATAGGAAGCAGGGCATCTTGGTGATTGAGTTAGGGGACTAATGGCATTTGATTCAGCAGGAGTCTAGGGAATTACTGGAACGACTAGAAACTGAACTGAACTGAACTGGACTGTCTGGACAGATGTCCTGTGCCACCCAAGGGATGATATCCTATAATAAGACCTTTGTTTTGAACGCTGCATTGCATAAAGCATCCTCTCAGAGGAGCATCTTTGGAGAGTACCCATTTCTGGGGGGTTCATTCTGATTTTGTTGTTTCTGTATTGCTGCTTACCTTAATCTTTAGCTAATTATGTTGTATCTTTTCCTGGTTCAAGTGTGCAAGTCAGTAAAAAGGAATCCAGGTCTCCATTTCTTGCCTCCTTCCTATCAATGTTCTCCAAAGAGAAAATAAAAAGAATGATTGTCCATGCCTAAATGTGAATATAGGTAATTTGGGCAGAAGTCAGATATTCTTATGTTCTTATGTAGTCCAATTGATAATTATATTCTCCAACAGGAGAATGTTGTGTTTATCTACATTGCTTTTATACAAACTCTTAGTAATGGTAACAGTAAATACGACAAGCTCTTTAGGTATCCTAGTGAAGTACAGCTTTATTCAAATCTAATGGGTGACTCTGAAGAAAGGCTTGCTATAGTTCTGACTTGTCACTCTGTCCTCATTGGTAGGGGTATGAAGCAGAAATTTCTCTGTGTTTCGGATTGGTACCTTTCTCAATTTAATCTCTGGATAGTATAAGTATCAAAGTAAGGATTAACAGATTCTTTAATGGTACTCCCAATCTAGGAAATCTTCACGTAGTGGGAGCTCACAGTAGGTAATGCCACCTGTGCTTTAAGCTACCAAAACAGCAAGTTGGTAAAACTATGTCATTTCTCATGTGCATATTTTTAGAATCTTTGCTGTCTGGGGCAAATGCTTGGGCAAAGGCAAGAATTCAGAGCTGCGCAACGGCTGTGTTAGCCATCAGGCCAGAGAGGGCTCCTAACCCTGTCTTTGGGCCAGGAAATATTTAAATGCTCTGTACAAGATGTGTCATGCTTTGATGTGCCTTGCTTTGTGTTTGGGATCCTAAGGTCTATTGGCAGCCTCTGCAAGGTTCAGGCTTTAGGTTGGCTCTTGGCTTAGTTGTGTCCTAAAGCTGAAGTACCCTCTTGATCTGATATCTGTAAGCTGAAATCCTTTGTTGACGGGACTTCTGTAAGCAACATTTATGTGTTGATGTTCACGGTTCGTGAGTGTAGTCTCTGCTCAAGAAGTTTCTTCCTTTCCCTGGCTCTGCCTTGATACTAACCCCTCAGCACACCCAGGAGTGATGCTGCAGTTCTTCAGGACTGTTTTCTTCTGCGTTAGAAAAGCTATCAAAACATAGCCATGTTTTGGGTACCAAAGTTGATTCTAGGTACTTAAGGAACAAGAACAGAAGCCAAGGAACAGGAGTGGAAACTCTATAAACCAGCCTTGTCACTGATGTCTGAACTCAAAAAACAAGCAAACAACATTTGCAGTCCCAAGCTGTTCAAGTGTTGTTAAGCTACAGTAAAGGAAAGGAAAAATAATGATGTAGGGTGAGGTGCTTTTGCCTTATAGTTTCATTTTAATCCTTCTTTTCCTGTCTTTGCTGGTGTACTGATCTTCCTAAAAATATTGCCTTTCCTTCACCTCCAATTAAAAATGTTTTCTAACAGATTAAACAACAACACTTCTATTTTATGTTTCAGTGATGTGAAGCAGAGCTGATTAAAGGATAGGTAGGCAAGGACAACACAGGATTTCTCAGTGTATCTAGCCTGCAATCTCCTCTGTAGCAAGTTTCCCTTCAGATGTTTTACACAGTTCACTGGTGCACATGGAAAATTATGTTGCTGTAGTTAATAACCTTATTTTTTCTATTAAATTTATAACCGTTACTGGGAATTAAATGCGAATAAGTCACTTGCTGTTTTTGCTCTTATTATAAAATCCATATGTTTCCTGAGGTCTCCAAGTCTTGTCATTTAATCTCACTATAGTGATAATCGTTTTTGGAGAAAACGACTATCTGGTGAATGACCAACAAATTTATTACTACTTAAAACTAGAGGACATAGTTGTTTCTGTTGAAAGCTTAGCATTTTCTGAGGCAGGAGACAGACCCCAAATGCTAATACTCAGCATATTATTCCTTTGTGTCCACATATATATATATATATAGAGAGAGAGAGAGAGTATGTGTGTGTGTGTATATATATATATATGTATACACACATATATACGTGTGTGTGTGTGTGTACACGCATGCATATACTTTTTTTTTTCTTTTCTTTTTTTTTTTTTTAAACAAATCCTGACATTGTCACCCTTATGAGATGTGAGTGATAGTGAGGGCATTAGGTTCAGGTCTTTTTCAGTCGTTCCCCTTTAAGCTGAAACAATCACTGGAGAAATATCTGAGATGTTTTTTTAAGTATGAGATGTTGGCTTTCCAGCAATGACAGCAAAATATCCTTTTTTTATGGGTCCATTATTCTTTGTTGTCCTCAGCAGCATGAAATCCAGCTGCAGGCCAGTCACTAGTGGTACACCCCAGGGATTGACTCAGGGAGTGAATATTGTTTAGCATCTTCATTAGTAACCTGGATGGTGGGTCAGAGTGCGCTCTTATTGAGTTTGCAACACCAGACCAGAAGGAGTGGTTGAAAGAGCAGATAGTCTTTTTCTCCAGGCTCTCAAACCTCCTCTGGGCACCAACACAGCTAACAGGAACCTGGTGAAGTTCGACAAAGGAATATATGAAGCCCCGCACCTGGGGATGAATAACTCCATGCAGCAGTGCGGGCAGGGGGCAGTCAGCTGGAAAGCAGGTTGGCAGAAAAGGTCCTTGTGGTCTTGGTGGACACCAAGCTAATCACAGGTGTTCTCTTGCAGCTAAGGCCAACAGCGCCCTGGTCTGCATTAGGCAGAGGATTGCCAAGAGGTTGAGGGAGGTGATACTTCTTCTGGTGAGCCCACGTTTAGAGTGCGGGGTCCAGTGTAAGAGAGATGTGGATATACTGGAGCAAAGAACCATGAGGTGCTTAAGAGACTGGAGCAACTCTGATATGAGGAGAGGCCGAGAGAACTGGGACTGTTCAGTCTTGAGCAGAGAAGTCTCAGGGGGGATCTTATCAATGCATGGAAGTGCTTGATGGGAAGGGAAAAGGGATGGTTCCAGATTCTTCTCAGTGGTGTCTAGTGACAAGATGAGAGGCAATGGGCACAAACTGAAAATTGGAACTCCCCTTTAAACATCAGAAGACACTTTTAGAGTGAAGGTACTCAAATTCTGGAAATAGTTACCCTGTGCATTAAAGAGATAGTTTGTTCAGTTGGAGATGCTCAGTGCCCAAATGGGTATTGCCTAACTCCCTGTAGCTGACTCTGTTCTGGGCAGGGTGTTGGACCAGAAGATATCTAGAGATGCCTTCCAGCTTCAACTATTCTGTATGATTCTGTGGCTTTTGTGTGAACTCAGCAGAAACACAATAGGCTTTGTCAAATTTTATAGACAAAGTTATAATTTTTTAAGTTTTATCTGTGGTCAACGCTGATTCTTTTGTGCTTAATATTTTTTTTGTTGCAGCAAACTTCTTTGTGTTTTCAGAGGCTTATTGTTTTATTTTCTTGCTTAATCTTAGTGTAGAATGATCCAATTACTATCCTATCCTCTTTGCTCTGCTGGCTTCTCTAACTAATTTCATGAGACCGTTCATAACTGTGCAATGTAGTAAATGAAGACTTTTCACATCCAAGACTTCGCCTACCATCTCTTTGGTTCTGCTTTCAGCAGGGCATTCTTAAAACTTACAAACACACACCATTTGGGGTCAGCTGTACTTGCTAATGGTGAGCTAGGATCCCTCCAACAGAATACAGCATCTTGGTTAAAGGTCAAGGTAGATTCAGGATCTTACTGCATGTATGTTTGTTAACCATGCTACAGCTCTGAGTAAACAGCTTATTCGTTAAGCTCCTGTCCTCATGTGTTTCCAATGGAAGAGTCATACGAGGGCATAAAGGGCTGGTGCACCAAATACTAAGCTAAATCTGGTGGAGCATCCTCATGCCATCTTGTGTACAGTTTTTAAACTGCATCCTGGTTGTTGCTTTCATGCACAACTCCAAGGTGACTGGTGACTGTAGCTACTAATCCCAAGTAATTCTTTTTACCTCTTGCTGTTAGTTAATTACTCTAACACAGAGAAAGTCTTCTCAGTCTAAAAATAGCAAAACAAACAAAACCTGTTTAGATTGTTAAAATAACAGTGCTTTTCCTCTTTTCCTTTCCCAGGTTGGTTACTTTAGAACAATTTTAGGAGCACCACTTCCTCTGGCTGATCTTTCCTTCAAACCTGACTTCTTTTGGAACTGTTTAATTAGCCTGATAAGCTCAATGGGCACTTTGTCTCAGCCTGCTGATGCTGGGAATGAGGTGCCTCTGGCTTGCACGGTGAAGAAGGTCTGTCACTACTTGGCTTTGACAGGGCTCTCATCAACTACTGACAAAGGCAGTGCACACTGAAGCTCCTTGTCAAAACTGTTCTTAAAAATCTCCATCATGTTTTCTGGCTCTTCTTAAGCTACCCATATTTGGCTGAAATCCTTTTCATACTGCACATCCCCTTGACTTGTCTGTTCTTGAATCTTGTCCATTTCTTGGCAAGTTTTGCTTTAGATGTCTTGTAGCTGTTTTTCAGGCCCCTATTTCATGATTTAGCCAGTTAGGGCAAAAATATTTTCTCTGATACCTCAAGTAGAGGCTGCTTTGATCTGTCATTTTTTTTTTTAGCATTTGAGCACTCATTAAATTATTCTCCTTATTTACCAGTAGCAGCATCATTTGTGTGAATTTGTGAATGATGCTCAAGGGGTGGCCTCAGCCAGTGTTAATCAGTATAGATTCATTGAACGAAGGACCAGGCTCATGTTTTTTTCCTAGAAAACAGTGTGAATTTGGAGTTACTGATGTCATGGTTCCTATACCTTCTTCTTACCCCAGCTAATCTGTGGATGAGAGGGCAGAGGGAGAGTGAAATTACAGTAGTGAAGCAGTAAAAGTAAGAATGGTAGAGCAAATCCCTTTGGCAGAATGTCTTCCCTCCTCTTCACTTCTCTGTTTCATCTGCTGTTTTGTCCTGTATGTGAGCAGGCAGAGTTTACATAAGGCCGGTCTATCTGCTTCTGTTCCTGAAATTTATTTTATTCTCAAGCCCATCTTCCGACCTACCATCCTTTCCTAAGTCTGCTGAGCTGAGTGTCCAGCAACTTTAAGTAGGCCTGATCATTCCTCCCGTCATTGCTTAAATTGTTTCTTTTTCCAGAGGCTGATCAGACTCAAATGTCTGTATGGTGTAAATTGCAGGTCAAGTCTAATGTCTAATGTCAAGTCTAATTGTAAGTCAGTCTGATGTAAGAAGGTATCACAAAGTATTGGCTTTAAAGGCCTTTTTTCCCTTTATTTCTTAAAAAAAAAAAAAAAGGAAAATCATGCCAAGATCTGGTAATTAGCCTTTTTCAAGAAGCCTGTTTTTGCTTAAGGCCCCCCTGTCATGAACTGTCTGACACAGATAGGAAAGTCTACTTCTATAAACATCTGAAAATAGGATGGTGATGGTAGTTGTTTGGCAATATTAAAACACCTAAAGCAGTTTGCTGTATTTATTTTATTTTTGTTAGCAAATACTACAGTAGCTAAAAAGGGGAAACAAAGTACATGAAGAAAGGAGGGCATTTGTAATAGTGTTTTGTTTGAAGGGAGAATGTGTGCATTCTGTGTCTTATTTCTGCTCTCTATAGTGCTGCGAATCGGCAGTGTTCCCGAGTTAACTCTGAATGGAGTTTTAACTAACGTGATTTTCTTGCAAGTCAGGGGGATTGAGGGCAAACTCCAGAGCAACTTTTAAAATATGTGTTTCAAAGTGATCAAAGACATTCTCACTTTCCTATTGAAAGATTCTTCCCTGGTGAACAAGCAGAGTTAATGTAATCATGAACTTGAGCATCTTTCAGCAACTGTTTTGCACATCCCATGAAACCTGCTTTGGAGCTGTTCTGTAACTGATCTTAGTACCTGGAGAACAGCCATTACATCTTTATCCTTCATCTGGTAAAGCAGCAGAACGTTTACCAATGTATACACAGCTGAGAAATGCGATTTGACTGGTACATTAAAGATATTTGGTCATCTTTAATCTTAGCATAACTGCTGCCCATCAGGGGTGCAGTAATGTGCTTCACAAAACACACAAGAGAAGACAAGACCCTTAATGAGTTTTGGCTTAGCTGGGCATGTTGTGCACAGTGTTGTTCAAACTGTCTCAGGCTTCCTGCCAAGTAATGTAGAAGAAAATGCCTTAGAGTGTGCTAGCTGTCTGTCAACCCCAGCAGAAAGTTTTCTCAAAGACAGTCTTTGATTTGTGAGTCAAGCTAATGTCAGAAGCAATGAAATGAAGCGCTGTTCTGCTGTTACTCCTAGCACCCAAATATTCACATTCAACCTAAGGTTCTAGGTCCCTGCTCCTGATATACCTTTGGAAACCATGAAGAGGTTGTAGGGAGAGTAACAGGGCTTGGTTTCTAAAGTGTGTTTGGAATAGAGGCTGTGGGCAGAATGCGTAGAAAGGCTGTGGCCATTTCATACCTGACTTTATTAAAGGAAATCAAATGGTCCATTCCTTGTTGTGACAAGGCTAAATTCATAGGATCCTGAATGTACAGCCATTAATCTACAGCTGATCACTACAGAGATTCAACCTAATTGCAAACGATATGCATAACTATGTTATATGGAACTATATATGGAATAGCTGTCAGTGTTAAGAAAGTGAAGTTCTCTATAGAGTAAGCTGGCTCTTGGGAAAGTATACTAATGGCGACCTGCTTGAGATCTTTGGTGAGACAGGCTGTACCCTGTTGATTTGCTATGATACCAGCAGAATAGTGGCTCTCTGAAAGGCTTTCACACAGCAGCCTGATAAATCTACTGTCTGAATATCCCGACATATTTTTCAGAGTTTTGCCTTATCTGAGTTTGTATTACTGTAAGTATTTAAGCTTCTATATAATTTGTAGTAATCAGTTTGGAAATGGAAAGATGTGAATTTTATGCAATGCCTACATTTGTAGGGTGAGTCTGCATGCAGTTACTAGGAAATTTTACAGTTGGGAAAAGGAGTGAGAGAAGAAGCTGGCTTTCCTGCCCTTTCTTATTTTCATCACTTCCCTCTCTTCTTTCTGATTCCCTGTTCTCACCTTCATGCCACCTTCTTTCCACTTCACATTTACTTAATTTTTCATGCTCCCTACAGGGTGAACACATGGTGGAGTTACTGTGGCTTGACCTATACTTGATATCAGTTGTGCCGCTGCTGTGTGCATCTTAACTCACTGCCCATGGGAAGGCAAACCTCTGTCATCTCGCCAGAGCTATATAAGCCAAGAGTTGCGCTGGCATGCAGTGCCTTGGTGACAAACCTGGAATCCTGGATTCTTATGTGGCAACCTGTATTCCAAGTGTGCAGTTAGCTGACAAAGGGCTCTACCCATAGTTGCCTACACATAATAATGAAGCGCCCAAACTGGTTGTAGCCTTAACTTTCACTGAAGTTGTAGCCTCAGTGCATGGGTTTTGTGCGAGCTCTGGAGGAGCTGTACCAGCTTACAGGGAGCGCTCACCCTGAGCCTGCCTGTGCGAAGGTTGGCACGTGACTGCCGCGCATCTGAGCCATCCCGCAAGTCTCGCACGTACCTGCATTGCCAAGTGGTCCCCACATGCTGCAGTTAAAGCACCTCACTCCTTAAAGGTTATGTCAGCACTGTATTGCCATGTATTGCCAGTCCTAGGCTACTTTGGCGTGACAGTACACGTCACTGGGCCAGCCTGAGCCCTGGGACTGTATAGCTCTGTATGGGCAATGCTCTCCTAAATAGGAATTTGCTTATGGAGAAAGTTGGCCTAGTATAGCCCTGCGTTGGCATGTTTATACTGTTCCTGGTACCTGAGCTAGCTGTATATGTCTGATATTAATCTTTTGTGGCATGTTGCATTGTATCAGTGGAGATATCCTTATAATGTGCTTAGTCTCACAATCTTCCTGTGAGATCATGCTGGTTTTGGGATAGGGGGAATTAGGCACAGGAGACTATCAATACCATGGTTTGGAGTGAGTTCCCCTCTGGAAGTCCTTATCTCCTTTGACTATAGAGTAAAGCTATGGAGTCTGCTATAGATAGTGATAATCCCAGTTGTTGTCTAATACCATATCAGAGGCTATAATAATAATAATTTGTTAGGAATTTGCATCCCCATCTTGAAGATTTTATTCCTGTCTTGTAGGACAGCAAGGAAGCTGCAGACTCATACACATCCACTCTGCTCTGTGTTTCACTGGTTCAGTTGGCAGACAACTCCTTCAAGGATACTGATGACAATATGTTTTGCAGATTGTGTCAAAAACAAAGCAAGCAACAAAACCTCCCTCCCAACAGTGAAAAACAACAACAGCAAAAAAAAAGAAAAATAACAAAAAAGTTAAATAACAAGATTACTTTTTTTTTTTTTTCCAGACATATTATCGTCCAGAGTGAGGAGGACTGTGTTATGACTCTCTTTTTTCCTTGTCCTGATACGATTAAAGCAGGGGTAGCAGCGTGTTTCCTGAGGACAAGAGAATGGGATGGAGGATGTCCTTGGAAGGGAAGACCAGCGCTAAATCTTGGCAAAATGAATGTTTTTTGAAATTCATAGGACTGAGGACCTTACTTTTACCTCTGTTTGAAGTTTTAACCCTTTATAAAATCTTGATAAATTTCCATTTTCTTATGAAATCAAATTTCTCAGTTACTTCATGAAAATGCTTCTAAATTGCAGCTGATTGCATTTTCAGACTCGCTAATCCTCAGTTTCTCTGTTTACTTATTTATTGTTACTATGTAATTTGAACTTGGCCTTGAGGGCTCAGATCAGTATGCACCTTGGCCATTAACCCTGTACATAAAACTCTCACCTGCCCCCACCACTTGTGACTTTAAGAAACTTGCGCGTGTGCTCGGCACTCTTTCTGACCTTGACTTTTGAGTATTCAGGCCGAGTATTCGATTATTACCATATAAGTTCTTACCCTTGACATACCATGAGTAATTGATCTCAACTCTCAATTATTATGTTAAGCTTATATGGATTTAGAAGGATGAGATCCTTCCTAATTAACCTCGAGTTTTTTGATAAGATTACACTCCAGATTGACATTGACAGTTCATAATTTATCTGAATTTTAAGGACGCTCCTCATAAATTGCCAAGCCAGGACTTCACTGCTATTATAGAAGTAGGTCACAAAACCCACTAAAATCACTGAAAACAGAAAATAATTTTGTAAATGGTTATAACAGGGATGGAAGATGTGTTTAAACTCCCACAAGGGACAGTGTTTCAATGAGCAGTAAGGAAGAACCTGAACGGAAAGTTGTATTTCATGTTACCTCGTATAAAATAAACTTTACTGATCAAAATAAATAATGAAAAGCTAACGTAAGCAGATCCACATGCGGTGAATTTAAATGAAGCCTCATTTCCAGTGGCTTTCTGCATGGTGGCTGGCTTCACTTGGATCTGAGAAGGTCTTTAATGAAAGCCTTGCTCTGGGATGAAACATTTATAGTGTTTCCCCCATGAATTCTGTGTTGTAGCTATACAGTTAAATTCTATTGCAGTCTTCCCACTGTGGCAGCCCTCTCCCACCCAGCTGCACACACTCCTGAAATTTCTTGGAACTTAATGCCTTTGAGAGCAGTGCGCCTGTTTGAGCCGTTTGGCACTAACTAGTGGTTCTGATGTGTCAGTGAGACATACGCATGCTTCGCATGACAGTCTAAGCCTTATTTCTGTAGGGAACCAGCCTAAAAATAAGTCATTCGGAATGTGGTTGGAAAGGATTTGTGTAACTGAAAAATTACTAGTACTGTCTTCTGAGCCTTTGCAGGTAGTTGCCGAGATCTGCAGCCTCCAGAGCTGGCTGGGGCTAGATCCCCAGGTAGAGTTACTCCACTAAGGCCAGTGAGGGATGAATTAGTATAAAGTCAACAGATCTTTGCTAACTCCTATCAGCTGAAGAGTTAGCTGTAAAAATGTGTAAAAGAAATGAATAATGTATTTCTAAGGGAACTGATCCTCTTAACTTGCTGAGCGGCCACATTGCTAAAAGCGTAAGAAACTGGGGACTGCCTACCTGCTTTCCACAGACTAGCTTCCTGCGTGACACTGCTTGGCTCACCAAAAGTGGAGGAGATGTTTTTAGCAATGTGACTGAAATAGATGATGCTATATCCCACCACAGGGAATGTGACATTTTCTATGGAATAGGATGCATGGGTGCATCAGATAAACTGGGAAGATATTTCAGCAGCTGATTATAGAAAAGATGCAAACATTTTCCTAGAAATGGTGCTGAGACTTTCCTCTGTGAAAAGGGAAGCAGATCAGCATTCTGTTAGAAGAGGGATAAATACGGATTCAGACAAAATAGGCATTTCCACGTACTGTCATTTTTACTTTAGACTGATTAGTCTGACCTTCACTATCTATCTAAGCGCAGTACATCAAGTTTTCTTTCTTCTCTGGTCTTGGTGGGATTAGAGCATGCATTGGCAGTTAGGCTGGCCCTGTGGGCCACTGAAAAGGCAGCCCTGAATATTAGCTTTGGAGCAGAGGGAGAAGATATTTAAACTCTTCCACATAGATGTTGATAAGCAGAGCTGTTGATGGACAGCTGTTTGCAACATTATGGGCATGCATTTGTAGACCTAAGGGAATCAGATACCAATGTCCTCATAACTGCTAGCCTGGTAATTATATATGACAGTCTTATCATACAGTATTACCAACATTTTGAAAGTACATCTTGAAGATGGAGATATGATAATCCTCTACAGTTCAGCATCAGAGAGAAAATTTTTAGTGCAAAGGATAAATCTTGAGATTCCAAATATACAGGGTTAATACCTGGATAATATAAAGTGATTTAAAAAATGTAATATACCAATAAAGAAAAATATTACAACCGTTGTAATGGCCTTGTAATAGACCCAGAATTCTTACAATGATGTCTCCCTTTAGCAATGGGTTGCTGCTCTCCCTAGTTCTACTGATTAAGGTACTAATTTCAGCAGACGTCTTCACTGATTAGTAGGGTTACACATAATAGTGGAGCCCAACCCTTGAATATCTACAGCATTGCCAGTTTGTGGCCAGTTAGAAAACCAAATATGTCACTAAATGGGGGAAAAAATCAATATCACACAAAATTCTGGGAAACTCTTTCTCCAGGAAACATGCACATGCATTTTATCTTCTTGACTATGTAGCTCAATAATCGGTTATGCCAACTTCTTCTATTGAGACACTTTCCTGGCTCCCCGCCTCATTTCTCATCAATTCCTGATGCTCTGTTTTAAAAGACTGCCTGGTTCCCCTCCTTCTTCTTTTCAGCCAATATTATCCACTTAGATTTTGATACCCATTCTAATCCTCAATTTTGCTTTGCTCATAAAGTGCTGTCATTGATTTCAATGGCAAAATACTGTGATTGTCTCTATGTATGTTGAACAGATAATAATTCATCCCATCAAAGGTAAGCTCATAGTTAGTTGAACAAATATATTTCTACCTCACTGATTAAGCTGTTGTGAGCATAGCTATTTCAGTTCTGTCTTTAGTATGCACCCTGTGTTCCTTGTCCGGCCTTGATGGTCCTTTCATCTTGCCACCTGCTGATGACACTCTGCCGTTTCCATGCCACTCCTACACTAGGACCCTTCTTTGGCTATTGATGTTGCTTTTTAAAGTCTCATTCATTTCTGATAATTTCCTTCTTCATTTTCAGTGTCTCCCTTTTTGCTCTTGTGACCTATTTGAATGGAAGAAAGTGTTTCTTCATCTAGCATACACATCTGTTGGGTTTGCCCTCCTTGTCTTTCCTGCCTTCACAGTGTGAGCTCTTCACAGCAGAGGCTCCTTCTTTCTGCACAGCTCTAATGCTTCTTTCCTGCACTAAAAGCCTGACTTTCAGTAGTGCCAAGCATACAGTGGTAGTTTGTGCACTACACTGTGGATAATCTGAAACAAGTAATGAGAAAAAGCAAGCCTCCTTTCTCCCTAGCTCCGAGAGGGATTTTTTTTTTCTGCCTCCCAAAAGTCCTGAGTATTTTGCACAGTGATACAAGAGAAGCAAACCGATATAGTCTTGCCAGAATAAGAACTAAATAAGAACAGGGGAATTTAGTGCAAGCTACTAATTTGTATGCTACTTTACCTACTCTTAATTCTTTCATGGAGCTCTCCTTTTCTTTTGGGAGGGTTTGGCACACTGGAGAATGGTTTCCCCTCCCTGGAGATCTGCTTTGGTGACTGTGGCTGTTGCCCCCTGTAACTCTGATGCACAGAAATCAGCCTTCTTCTTTCAGGTAGGAGGTTGGAAATGAGGCTGCAGAGTCCACAGAGAAAGACCAACACACACATTTTTAAAATGTTGCCTCAACTATTAGAGTTTGGGCTAAGATCAGGGAGGGGGTGTTTAAGCAAAGTTATTGTTTGAGAAGTTTTGTTTTTTTTTTAGTTTTTGTGGGCAACACATCAGACAGCAACTATAATCGAGGAGTTTGGACAGCATACAAATTCTGGACAGGACTGAACAAAGACTATCTGTTTACAGCAAAGAGGGAGACAGAATGCAAAGACATCAAAGTGCAGAAGGAGCTTTCTGTTCACCTTTGGGAAAAAAAAATAGTTTCAGCAAGTTCTTTTTCCTCTTGAATGTGCTAGGCAGTTTTAACAGGGGAGAATGGTAGCAAAGTTGGCATTTATCACCCAGCTTTGAAGACAGCTGTAGGACAAACAAACAGCGTCCTTTCTCACTTTATTCAAATGAATTTGCTGATCTGAAACCACAACTATGACAGTTACAAATGGATCAAAGTCTGACTTGTTTCTGGAATAGATCCTCAGATGGTGTAAAGAAACATATTGCCTCCTTTGTCAGCAGGAGACTAGTACCTATTTGCATCTGCACACAATTTGCTTTCCTGTTAATGTGGGTGGTGGAATTTCTTGGGAGTAAAAGTCTTGGGAGTAAAAAGCTGCCAGTTGAATATCACAAATGTACTGCTGGTCAAAAGCAGAAGACTGTGTGTTTTTAAATACCCGTTCACTGGTATTTCCCTGGGGGCCTTCTGACACAAGAAGACCCAATAATGGGTGCTTTCTCAATGAATTAGGTGGAAATTAAATGGGCGTTGGACATGGATTTCTTCAAGATGCTGAATACGCTGATCCAAAGTGTTGCTTTACCTCCCTGAATGGACCATTACAGTATCTGTGAAATAAATGTTCCCCGAGTTTTATCATTTTTCTTTTAAATTTGTCCAGGTGAATTCCTAAATATACCTTAAGATCAGGACGTCTTTTCTTGGCATGCTAAGTAAAGCCAAGATGCCCAAAGTATCCCTGTCAGACGTGGAGGTCTTTCAGTACCCACAAACCAGGTGTCTTGCATTCGTGTTATGTGGTGCAGAGGCTGATCTTAAACTAACTGCCTGAGCTACTCTTTTGTTTTCATTTCTGTCCTGAGTTTTTTATTTTAATTTATCAGAAACATAAATTTCAGTATGATGATAGAGCACGTGTAAGAATCTTGACACAGACATCTTCTTTTATCTCCTTGAGTTTTGGAGCTGTTCATTTCCTCCTCCGAGTTACAGACCCTGCATTCCAGAAAAGGTCTGGGAAAAGGCAATAAGCATTATCAAAGATTTACTTTAAAAAGGCAATAAGTGTTATCGAAGATTTACCTGAAGAATAATATACTCTCCTGGCCCCAATTAGAGAATGGGCACCAGTTTGTTTCTCTTCAGATGAAGCATTCCTTCCATCCTGACTTGTAAAGGGGAACAAAATCGCTGTTTCATCTCCCTCATGGTCTCTCTGATATATAAGACATCTCAAAGGAAATTTACATCAGCCTGTTATGACTTTATACCTCCCCCATCAAGTAATGGCCTTGAGCATGGAACAGAGACCTGAGGGAAATATGACAGAGAAGGAAGAGAGCCAAGCAATTAATAATATTTATAATGCTTCCTACATGCAATAACCTGTGATAAGGTTAGGTTTTTTTTTTTCCCCTTATTTCTTTGTGTAAAAGTTGCTGCATGAAGCTATACAAATATATGTATCAGATAAGTATGGGAAGGAGGCCCTGTTTCAATGTGCATTGTTATGATTTTGACATAAGTTTAATGGTTTTTTTTTTTGAGTACAGGAAATAAGAAATAGAATCAATTTAATTTAATACTGTACACAACGGATGTCTAGGGAGTCCTTGTGTTCAGTGATATCTAAGTCTTGCATAGCTATTAGTATACAACAGAAAACCTGCATATTTTGCTAAAAGCTGGTACATTTGCTTAAATAATCTTAAACAATTGAAAGGAAAAATATAATCACTACAAAATCATGTGTCAGACACAATGAGATGAATGAAATATATTTTGTGTAGGTGTGATTAGTGGGCTACCAGTCCATCACATACGCAGTGCTGAGGAGAGAAAGAATAAGAAAGGGAAAGGCAGCACTTGAGAAGAGTGTACTTAACCGTATGGATTCAGGTATCCATATACCCTGAATAGCACATCACTCTGCTTTGCTTGATTTTAATGGGTTCTTTATTAAGGGAGTTGCTACGTAGCATAATGGGGCCAAGAGTCTGGCTTTAAGGACATAGCTGCTGATTTAAAAAGTCAACATGTCAAGTGACACTACTAAGTGGAGCTGATTTTATGGTGGGCTTTTTGCACAGGTGAGATTACCTAGTTTTTAATTACCTCAGACAGAACATCTTAACATGGATTCACTGGAGGACATATCAGTTGTCATTTTCTTGGTTTCAGTAAGTGCTCCGAGGTCTCAGTTGTTACTGTTTGTAAAACATGCATTGTAAATCTTATCCTATGTGAATATCCTTGGTTATTGATTCTTCTGTGAACTTGGCAGCCCTGTCAATAAAGGCAGAAAAAAAAAATTAAAAGAAAATCAGTGTCCTTGCCTTATGCAGTAACCTGAACAGTTCTTGGGAATGAGTCCAGTACAGGCACAGTAGCACGGTTAATTAAAGCAGTAGCGTCATTAGTATACTAATTCAGGAGTGTGTGAATGTTGAATCTGGATATGTCAGAGCACCATTGCAATTGTTTTGCTTCTGCTGCTTGTTTTATGGTTTGTTTGGTGTATTTTTTGTTTTCTGGGACTATGTGCAATTTAGAGTTAAAGCAGTCAATCAATATGTGAATTAAAGGGCTATAACTTTTAGGTAAGACTTTTTACACTATCAGGAAAAGCACAGTGTTACTAGTTTATTTAGGTAGTAGAAGCCTGAGGAAGCTGTCATGGCATGGCTCATGGTGGGTTTAGACTTCTGCTGATGAGAGCCATAGCAAGGCACAGGATTTTGAAAAATTGCTGTTCTCCTGGATCCTCACTGATAGAGATTGTGTCCCTGGGTTGGCTTTCTCGCTAGTCTGCTTCTGCACCCTGTTTTATTAATGCATAGTTGGACTCCAACAGAGCAGTGCCACTGCTATCTGAATACTCTGTTCAATCACAGATTGGGAGAGTGTTATGAAGAGGGAGAGAGTAAACACACATGCTACTGAATCATCATTCCTCCAGAGGTGCCTAAACCTCTACTCCAGTCTCTGTCCTCATTTATGTTGAGCTAATTCCCACAGTATTTCTACTTAAAGCTGTAGGAAAAAAAAAAAAAAAAAAAAAAAAAAAAAAAAAAAAAAGATGACTGAGAGACATGACTCCCTTTTTGAAAGTTTTACAAACTAGAATAATTAAATTTTCAGCACCTCACCCACTGCTAGTGAAAGTAAAATATGTTTCATTGTGTCTCATACAAAGTATGCACAAGAGCAAAATGTGAGCTGTATTTGTGTATTAAATAGCAAGGGCCAAAATCTGCCCTCACATAAATACACTGACTGTGCTAGAAGATTCACAACCAAATAAGAATAAATGTTGGCCCTTTGTAAATCTCAGCAGAACTCAGGATAATGCCTGCAAGAATGCAATCTAGTGCAAGCAGCAAACTGCTGTTTTCCTTGGGTTTGGAAAAGCAGATCAACGGGACTGCAGCTTCATGCCTGCAATCCATGATTTAATAAGCATTTCATCACTCGGGACCTCATTGTCATGGTTCACCCAACTTGCTATGGAGAACATAAAAATAATTGTTGATATTGTAAACCTCATGTGAGCTCACCTTACTGCTTCAGGAATATTATATTTACTGTGAGCTTACAGAGAGGTTAACTCTTGGATTTTTTTATCTGAAACATGGAAAAACGTAAATCAAAGCAAAATCCTAAGAATATTTGCACTTTACCTTTTCAGTACTAAGATAAGAGTTGGATGTTTTGCCAATCTACAATTAATGAGACACCCAAGGCCTCTTGGAGAAGTGGATAACACACTGTCTGAAATAATGATGAAGACCACCAACCTCACAAGTATCCTAAGCATCCATACCAATGGAAACACTGAAAGAAGAGCACCCTTATTGAAACTTATTTTCAGTTTCTCAGAGGCATTTGCCCACTCACATCACAGTCCATATTTGGGATTGGCCCTGATATCATGTAAATGGATACAAGGACATGGAAGAACAGCCTCTGTTTTGGTGTTTTTGCCCTGTGTACTCTTTCCACCAAAAAAAAAAAAAAAAAAAAAAAAAAAAAAAAAGAAAACGCTTTCCACATTTGCTTATCCTCAGAGGATCTATGCTACTTTCAAATTCCCATTACTTTCCTCCCAGAGAAGAAGCTGTTACTGCATATTACTTCTTACTTATTATGGCAACCTGATCGGATATCTGTGTATGGAGAAAATATATTTTCTAGCTTTTTTTTTTAGTGCTTTTTTTTTTCCCTCCCACTGGAAAGCCTTTAGCATTTTGGACTGATCCTTCCCGACATGGAAATGATCCTAACAAAACAAAGTCGTGTTAAGCATAGATTTTGCAAGGGTTTTGTCCAAGCAGTGGTCATCTTTTGGAGCCGAAGTGCAGAGCGGCAGCAGGACAGCAGAGGGAGATGGTGCTCAGTGGAGGAGGAAAGGGCCAGGGTCCCTCCACAGTGCCAGGATCGCCTGCAGTCACCCCAAAATAACATTCAGCCCAGTCGTGGCACTGGGGAGAAACAGGCGCTACACTTGGACTAGTTCACGCACTGTGGGTGAAGGCTGGTGGGGACAGCTGGCGGCTCACGGCTTTGCCGTCCGCGCGTGTCGCGTTGGTGACTCCCGGTGGGCAGCGACCTTGGCGGTTCGCACGAGCGCCGGGCTGCCTGCAGCAAGGCCGCCCTTTACTGCCGGCCTGCTGAGTGACAGTGCGTTGGGCCTCCAATTAAAATGCTAAAATATGGTTCCAGGAGAAAGTTTAACAGATTATTATCTTTCCTGCACGGGAGGAGGTGAGTACTGGGACATATCTGTTTAAAGGGACTGTGCAAATGACATTTTGATGTTCCATATTTATAGTATTCCTCACCAGCGGCATGCATATTAAGGGCTAGATTATCCCAGGGCTGCCCCAGAATCGTTGCTTTGCAGTAGGCAGTTCCAGCTGAGCTGGAGGAGCGGGCCACAGACAACAGCCATTAATTTATTAGCAGTTTCCTCGAAGAGGTAGACTCAGAGGGTCTTTCAAGGAATATTATATTTTTGTCCTGTTTTTCACCTGAAAAAAAGGCATTCTGGATGCTAAGTTCCTCTGCTGTGAGCACAAGTCAACATCCAACCTCAAGCGACTAGCCCTCTGACTCAGACTTTGGGAAATTGCATGTGCCGTGCAGAAGGTCCAGGAATGACTTTGTTCCTTGGAGGAATCTTTCCCTTACAGAATTTTAGACCTTCTCTCTCCATATTATCTCCCATCCTACAGGCTGTACAGGGCTCTCCCTTCCCTGAGGTTGTTTGCTTTCATCCGCCAGCAAGAGCAAGGGAAAAAAAATGCATCTGATATACCAATGAGTTGCTTCATCACTAAGCCATTACTCCAAGTTATCTTTGAGATATTTATATTTCTGGTTTTGCATAACTCGTGCTTTTTTTTTTTTTTTTTTTTTTTTCTTTTTTTAAACCCAAAAGAGCATTTTCAAATTGGAAGTCTGCTTTTGATTGTAGCACCAAATTTTGTCCAAAACCATTTTTCTTCTTCCCTTAGTATAGTGAGACACTATAGGTTTTCGTGATTTCAATAGCAGAACAAAATTTCCCTTTGGTTTTCTCACTCAATGTATCTGCTCTGGTTTGAAAGAAAATGTGGAAGATACACTAGAAATTAGGCAGAAATAAGATGTCAGTTTAATAGCTAAATTGCTAAATGCTATTTACTGTATATTCCCCAAAATTAATAAGAACTCAATTTCATATGCCTCTGACATGCTTTTATTTATTAAAACTTTAGCAAATGAGTTTTCACTAGAAATTTCCATGTATGTTTCAGCAGCAGGAAAAATCGTCCTCTACACTTAAAAGTCGTCCTCTACACTTAAAAATCAAGTTGACTTACATGTGGGAAGGTTTGGCACTCCTATCCTTTATTGAATGATACTCAATAGCTTCTCTGCATGTGTTTCTATGTCTCTATAGAAGGAAATGAAGCAAAGGAGAATTTAAGTAAGCACCTTGCCTTTTGAAAGAGATAGTACTGTAGATTACTAGTCAGTTGGATTTTTGAGTCACCTGCACCAAAAGACAAATGAATATTCTACTCACCTTTAAAAAGCCACTGTGTTGGGGGATGATATCTTAGAAGAAGATATCAAACAGTTGAAATTTGATCTCCAGTTCAGCTTTTTAGTAGGCACATTTATTTGAAGAGGTAGGTGGGGTTATTACTAGAAGGAGGTGAGCGAAGTTTGCTTTGGTAAAGCTCCTATTTTGGATAGGGGTCTTCAGATGCAAGTATTTATCTGAACACCCAGCCTCTGAGTAATGCAAAGATAGGGACAAACGGAAGGAAATTGCAGTTCATATGTTGAAGAAGCTCAGGAAGGAAGAAAATGCCTGTGATTAATTTGTAGCAGGCCATGGTAGTTGATGGGGTGGAGGGAAAGACATGGGGAGCAAGGAGAAAGATGAGGCTTGAGTGTGAGGCAAGCTGACAGTGGCCCGAAGCGTACCTGGCCCGGCTGAACGCTGGTGCTGGAGAGGGCTCTCCTTGGGAACAGCAGCGGCTGCGGGCACGAGCAGCAGGGAAGGACGCAGACTGGAGAACAAACCAGGGGTGAGGCCACTGGAAGGAGCCAGAGGAAATGAGATAAAAATGATAAAGGCATTTGAAGAAGAGAAAGATTATCTGAAAAGTCAGAAAACATGGAGCGCTTTGAGGAGATAGTGTCCTTAATTTTCATCTTAAGTGTCCTTAAGTTTCATCAACCCTGCAGCAAATATTATGAAGGGGACATACCAGAATTCTTTATTCAGTGGTAATCTCTAACTGTCATAATAACCCCTTGGAGCTTTTGGCAGACTCCAATTTAAAATGGCTCTGAGATACATTAACATGACACAACTCAACATAGCTTCAAGAGATCTTAAAACTGCCCTAACCCAATGTGGAGGCTTCACCTGAAAGTCAGAGACTGGAGCTGAGCTTTGTATTTCAGTTTCTCCAAGCAAATTCGGATTATATAATGTGTTAATCTGAGGATACTCTTCCCTTAAGAATATTGCCAGAGGAAATACTGGGGCAGGGGAGGCATGAATCTGAAAAAGTGGGTTTCAATAACTACTGAAATGACCATGGAGATTGAGTTTACCATCTCTTGATGTTTTGGTGGCTTTCTGGCACTTATGCAAATGTATTAATGTGCTCAATCCATGGACAGCTGAATGAAATTGTCTGACCTAATAGTAGGTTTCCTCATTAGTGTAATGGTTCTCTCTGGCTTCATCATTTATCATCATGAATATGTAATTCTTTGACACCTGTGGCTTCTTTGTGACTACGGGTTCATAGGACAGGCTGTTTTCAGACTCCAAACTGATGGATAATTCTGTTAAGAGAGCTGGGTAGAAGTCCAGTCTCTCATAGTGATGCTTATTAGGAAGCTTTATGGATCTTAAATAAGAGGAAGAGAATCAAATACTGCAGATGAACTGCACTTCAGATTTTGGCTGACTGCAGGTGGCAGCGTTTTACAGTTTTGAACAAGCTTTTATGTGTTATCAGGAGTCAGGTGGCAACCAGTGTTAACGGTCCTGAATGATATTTGCTGCCAAATATGGTGCCAGTAGTACTGGCATGATGTGAAGTGAAGCCCATTTTACAAACACTACGTGTACAATGACCCCCTGGAAGTGAAGCCCCGCAAGAAGCAGGAGACACTTGCATGTATTTACCAGGTGTTCAAAGATATGGAAGGATAATGAGATGAATCGTGATTTCCAGAACGTACCACACCTTGGCAATTCTGAGATACCCACACATATCAAAGCCTGGCGTTAAGTATTTAAAACTCAAAGGATTCCTTCCCACTTAGGCTGTAAATGAATCCACAATAACTATTGGTAGCACAGCTACATCCGTTAAGATAGCTTAAAAAAGGAGCAAAGCAGGGGCAGAGCAGGGCAATAGCTGCCCAGGGCTATTTAGAATATTCTCTTGCAGTGTGTCTCTCCTTCTCCATACACATTTTTGGAAGAAATAAAAGTTTGCCACTCAAGTGGTCACCATAGCTAGCCCAATCACGTAACCTTTGCTCATACAATCCTGCCGAATTATTCACCAGTGTACCTGATTTAGTAAATACTTCACTCAATTTTAGGAAAAGAGAGAGCAGTATTTCTCGAACTAGGTCCTTAGGTGATATAAATCATATACCTCAGCTGAAGTCAGTGAGGGGTACTTATTTGTGCTAGGTGCTGGGCTGATAAGGTTTCTGAAGAACATAGGAGATAAAGTATTAGAAAAGAAAAAGGCATGTGGTTGTGGTTATGGCAGGTCTTCACTGGCAATTGATGGACAAGGAGCAGAGCTGGAAGAGTAATTACTCATGAATAATGTAAATGACGGACATTTCTTTTTCTGTTTATTTCTTCATGAACTGTCTGAAAGAGGTCACTGTTTTCTCAGCTGTGCTCCTTACCTTAAATTATTTGCCAGATTGTTCTTGTAAATAATTCACACTCATCTGCAAGCAACATACTGGAAGACTTCTGAATAGACGAGTGGGTTTTTTAGTGGCCATGAATTTGCCTTCTGTCCTTCTTGCACATTGACTTCGCTTGGGTTGGGTCACCACATGAGTGAAGGATGCACATGAAATAATCAGCTTTTAACAGCATTGAGCTACACCTGTCCGTCTGTCTTCCTAGAAGCAGATACAGTTCCAACTGGAAAATGTCAGCCTTGATAGTCAAAACTTTTTCTAAGGCTAGCAGGTTCTTCAGGCTCCTGTCTGAGCTGGGCACCCTGTCTGAGTGAAGCGTTAGTGAAGCAGCAGGGTCACAGATGAAGGTTCATCTATCTGTAAGGGAGGTGGTTCGCAGTAAATAGCTTTTAGTGCATGAACTTTGCTTTACTACAGTCAGTGCTATTCACTGAGGTCATTAGTCAATTCAAAGGCCCAGAAAAAAAATGTGTAGTTGCTAGTTTTCCATCTCACTTAAACATATGGGACTGTGCCACTTAAAATACTCTGAGACTAGTCTTCACTCGTAAAAGTGACAGGTAAACAAAGTAGCTGACATAAATTTGGTACACATTAGCAAACTGGGCGCATCCTCAGTGTATGTGCACGCTAAGGCTGTGCGCAGCTTATTTACAGCACTGAAGCCTCTGCCATAAGCAGGGTAGAACCTGCCCCTTCCAACTAAAACAGCTGACTCAAGGCAGGTGTAATAGAAGCCCTGGAGACCTCTTTGAGTGAAAAGAGGTTATTTTAAAATTGTTTCAAACTTGTAGCATATGCTTCTCGGCCCTACTGCCACAAGGAAATCACTCTGTCTATGATAACATTTAAAACTCTATCCTGTCTAGCAACTCACATAGGCAGGGAAAACTCCATGCAAGTAGGCAGTGGGACATGTTGGGATGTTGTAGAAATACAGATATTGTGTCTCTAGAAAGTGATGACCCAGGCATTTTTCCACTGCAAAATTGTGGTTGAAACATAAGATTTATAACACCTTTATTTGATTTTTTTTTATATAGAATTTATCTTCACAAGTTGGGATGATGTCATAACACAAATGATGCAGCTACCAAGCGCATTTTAACAAGCCAGTCCTTAACAAGTGAAGATTAATGTGCTATTCTAAAACTGAGCTTTTATATATGCTGTTTAAACAAAAGAAGTATTAAAAATGAAAAAATGGGCTGTCTGCCAAAGTACTGATGACATACAGAATATTGAAATAAATAGCTGATGATGCACAAAAGACTGAGACATGTTTATTCAAGCACTGCATCATCACGTGTTTATTTCTATGCTTGGAAACTGTTGTTATGCCTTCTCAGCAGCCTGTTCACTCACTGTGACTGGTTCTTGCCCCCATTATCCTGGTATGATTAGTCCTGACTACAGAATAAGGTGGGGGGTGGAGGGGTGTTGTTCTATCATGGTAACAGAAAATTAATTAAAAACTGGACATTCTGTATCTTTTGGTTGTGAAAAGAACAGTATGTTCATACACCTGAGTACTTATTCATTGCCTTCTAAAAGTCTTTTTTAATTACACCTCATTCCCAAGATGCCTGATGTATTGTGGCACTGGGCAGTATCTCTAAAATTATTATAATTATATTATAATTATGTATTATAATATTAACCTATATTAATAAGTAATGATTTTTAAAATCTCCACCGCATTAAACAATGAACAAAAAAATAGGATTAAAATCATGAAAATGCCAGCAGTTATATAATGTCACCCACCCAGGATCTCAAAGCACTTCCTAAATGTGTTTTTATTGCGACAAATACTTGTGTATTGCTTTTACTCAATGTGTGTAAGCATTTTCATTTTTCACTCCTTCCAACACAGAAATTCCTGTGTTTTGGAGTCTAACAACTGCTGCTATTGAACAATATGCAATATAATCATGTAATAGCTTGGAATAGGACGTGAAATAGAATCCCACACTTAGTAAAATAAGGGTGTAGTTAGGTGATATACAACTACACGAGCTGGAAATGCCCAGGGAAATTTTGATTAAATCCCCTATTGCTGTGAAAAGTAGCACAGGGTTATTAACGATTTCAAGTGGTCAAGATGTTTTTCTTGGTCAGAAATAAGATGAAAGTTGCAGAAAATATCTTTATTTTAACACTGATATGGAATGCAACCTCTTTATTTTACTAGTGGGCTAGTAGGGAAAGAAGCCTCATATGATAGTGCCATCCTTATTAGAACAGATAGAAAGACTGATTAACTCCGATTAACTGGGGAGAGGGCACCCATCACCCAGAGCTTAGGAAGTAATGTCATATTGCCCTTAAAAATACTAGAAGTGAGAATAGAAGGTTTCCCGAGAGGAAGCACTGGTAGTTCTTCATAGAGACTGGAGGATATGTGACAATCAGAATCTACTGGGAATGATAAGGGAAATCTGGAAAGGGGAATCATATTCCTATTGGTGACGTATTTTCCTAATCACATGCTCTTAATGAAAATTATGTGGCAGGGTCACAGAAAATCAGGTTAACCATATGGCAAGCACAGTGGTTGCTTCATAATGCATGGGCTTGCTAAGGATTAGAAATCTATTAGAGAACAGATTTAAAATTCCATTGAAGAAAGTAATGAACTGCATTTCAGTGGAGAGAAAGTAATCTCAGATAAGCAGAGACACACAGTCAGTTTGACAGTGTGTTGAAAAGGTTCAAGAGGTGAACTAAAAGTCATGCAAAAGCATGGGAGGAAACACACTAAAGTGAAGTTTTATTATTTGTTTCTTGCACTGTAATGCAATGTGATTTCTTGAGGAGTTCTGCAGGTGAAGTGCATACAAGCTCATATCTATTAAAAGCATCTTTCAAAACACTGAACATAAGGGGGCTAAAAAAGTACTTAGCTAAAAAGCAGATGAAAGAGTCTCTAAGATCCTTAAAAAAAAAAAAAAAAAAAAAAAAAAGCTAGTAAACTCTATTAAGTTCTTAAATGTTCAGTACCGGCTGATCAAAGTTATGCCTAAAATGAATCCACAGTGTCAGGAGTGATCAGAATCTATAAAAATAGATGAGGTATTTTAAATCTCCACAATTTGAAAGGAAGGGGAAAAAAAGGTTGATATAAATTTTATTTTAAAAAGAGATCCAACCTCCCAAACCCTAGAAGGTGTTTTTTCCAGTTAAAGAATGAACTGTTAACAAACTAGTCGTTATGTCTGGGTTTCCTGATTTATTTGGATATGTCACTTATGCTCCTAATGAAACTGCATAAAGATGCTTTTCAAAACAAAGAGTAGTGCCATAAAAATCGGTATGCAAAGAGAGTATGGCTTCAAATCAGTACTAGGTTGTCCTGGATTCCAGACTTGATGTGTCATAAGAATTTATTCCCTCTGCATAGCATGTAGCATTGGACCTAAATTAGCTGTCGCCACTGATGCTTCACCAGTAGTGAATTTTTACCTTTTGTTTCTATATGATGTGGAAAGCTTCAAACTCTTCGATGTGATGGGGCAGAGTTGCTTTCCTCCCTACTGACCTATCAGCAGATAAAAAATGAGCCATTTCTGGGTATTCTCTTGTTCTTGCTATTTCAGAGTTCATATCAAGTACAGAAAAAAAATGAGGAAGGCAAAATATTTTGAGACATAATCTACTGTTCTTGTTTAGCTTGAGTAACATTTTAATTAACACACCCTTTCCTTAACAGGCCTATACAGGGAAGAGAAAGAGGGGCCCTACAAGTGTAGGCAGATGTCAGACTTCTGTTCTTACCAGCCAACAGACAGTAATTAGCTCGTGAACTGTCTGACCTGGGATTCAGGCCTCGTGGGGTCAATGGCTCTGATTTCTAAGTGACTTCACACAAATTTAGTCATTATGCATTCCTGGTCTTCATCAATATAATTGAAGTGTGGCATTTGTCCACCCTGCAGAAAGTGTTGTAAGAATTTATTTATTATCAAAACAATTTGTTACCAAAATTCAGTGTCAGCCACAAGTCTCTTTGCTTGATCTCTTCTTGAGAATTTCTCATAGCCAACAGCAGATAACTTCATGCCTGCCCTTGGTCTTTATTTATTTTATTTTGTAGATTGCTAGGTTGTTCCCACTTCATTTTCTCTTACCATTAGTTTTCCCCAACTGATTGTCTATCCCAAAAAAATGCAATTCTGATTCGCTCCCAGCATTTACTTCCTCCACTCCTGCCTATACATTGCAGTGCATCAGTGAAAGCTACTTCTCCAGGCTAATGCCCCCCACTACAGAACCCCTTTCTTTTTTTCCTTTCAGTTCCACAATCTTCCTAACTAACCACTTTTTCCTTTTCCAGTTCTGTTAAACCCTATGCCTACAGCCTCATTCATGTTTTCCCCACCTTTAATCTTTTTCTGAGACCTTCTAACCCTTACTCCTCTCGTCTCTGCACATTTTTACAGCAATTCATTTCAGAGAAAACTGAACAGTATGTGCCTTTCTCCCATGACGTGACCGTTTGTGCTTCCTTCGGCTTGCCTTCTCTGTTTCTTGCTGGTTCTGCAAGTGTTGTCTTCTCACCTGACTCAGATGCAAGTTCTTGAGCTATGCTCCTCCTTTAATCACCTCTGGATGCCTTGATAGCATCCTATTTTGTCCTCAGTCTCCCTTGCTTCTGTTTTTGCCCTCTCTTTTCTGTGTGTTTTCATTCTCTTCCTTTCTCCTTCCTTTTTCTTCCTTTTTCCTTCTCACCCTTTTGCTTTTTCAGACCTTTCCCACCAAACTCAATAACAACCATAATTATAGCTTCTAAAAACTACAGCAATAGTAATAACAGTAATTAGTAGATAGAATCCTATTGACATTCAGCATTGTAATCAGCACCTCCCAAAATTCTAATAAATAATACAGAGAGATTATTGTGGGGAATTCAGTTGTTTCTTAGTGTTTTCTAACACTCTTCTGTCAATTTGTTCTTTTTTTTTGTCACTGTGACAAACAAAGAGTTACAAAAAGAGAGGGACTACAGAGGACAAGTTGCAGTTACCTGCTCTGAGTGTTCAAACAGCAGAAAGATAACCAGCTATGGTGAGCTGACTCTGCCCTTTATACTGGTAGAAAGGGATGCGGGCTGATCTACTAAAAAAGATGAGAACTCCTGAGAGACAAGCAGTTTTCCCTGGAGCATGGCCAGAGAATTTACTGTGAATATTGGATTATGAAACCTGTTATTTATGTGTGGTAACTGAACAACCAAGACCTACTTTATATTAACACTTTTCTGCTGTCTCATAAAACCAGTAATACATGTATCTTTCAAAAGGTATTCAAGGCCTTCATGTATGTGTGGCATCTTCTCCATCCTTGTGTTGAATGGCTTCTTGAAATGTGTTCCACACTTTAGTTTGTCACTAAATTTTTGAGAAAAATAACGTATTATGTCTGGCACGCTAAACCCATTACCAAAATTGTGGTTTTATAACTTTTTCTCATGCAACCTCTCTCACCTGACCCCCACTTACTCCTTCTTGGTTTTGGGTACCTTCTGCTTCTCACTCATCCAACTCCTGGTCATGTCCAGCAGCTTGTCAACAGGACAATCTGCTCCAAACTCCCAAGTATTCTGAATGATATTCTTGAGAAACACAAACTATTCTACTATAAGCACTAAAGTCCAAGTCCAGTCATTCCTTCATCACACTTCTAATGTGCAAAGACCTTACCTAATGTCTGCCTTCCTTTGAATTAATATTCTGTGTCTACTTGTTATCATCTACTTGTGTTTTCAGTGTGCTTCTATTTGTGAGTAGGCACAAACTGAAACACAAGAAGTTCTGCCCGAATTTGAAGGAAAACCTTCTTGACTGTGAGGGTGTCAGAGCCCAGGAACAGGTTGCCCAGAGAGGTTGTGGAGTCTCCTTCTCCCTCCTGAATGTGATCCTGTGCAACATCTTCCAGGTGACCCTGCTTGTGCAGGGCAGGTTGTACTACATGATCTGCAAAGGTCCCTTCCATCCTTAATCATTTTGTGAGTCTGTGAAGTCAACATGTTTTTCTCTCTACAGTAAAGTAGTATGTAGTTCTAGAGATGGATCGCATATGTGCATGATTATTTCCAGCTTTCATGTTTATGTTTATTATCAATACACAATAGAGTGGATAGGCTAGTTTTTGTAAATTTAAATTTTGTCTGTAGTCCTAGATCTCTATTCCATGAGAAAATGCATCTTGAAAGGTTTCCCCTATCAAATCTTGCCGAACATATTTTCCTTGGCTTTCTGTCAGTGAGGCTGTATACAAACTTTCCCTTCTCATCCAGAAACCAGAATTCTGCAATAAATGCTTAGCCTTATCCATACATCCAATTTTCAAAAATATAGGTTTTGGGCTAATTGACATGTGGACATCACAGTTACATTGTTGCTTGGTAGAAAAAAAAAAAAGTCTTTGCATAAGTATTTGCTAAAAAATGCTTGAATTTCTACAAAGTATTTTCTACAAAGAAGACTGTGACCTAAGATTTTTAATGTTTTGTGGTATGAAAATATTTGGCACTAGGTTTCAACAGTAATGAAGGTCAAATAAGCACTTCAGCTAGATAATGGTGTACAAACACAGTGGTTTGACAGAAGGAAGTATGTCATTTCCAAGCATAGCATCTTGGTACGAGACAGTACTGTCTAGACGTGAGTATGGATGATAAAAGGATTTTACAGATCTCCTTATACTGAAAATGCAGTTCAGTCTCTAATACCCTTTGCTGGGTTTCCATCTCTAAAGATCACTGGCTTCAGGCAATATTTAATTGAGTAGTAGAGTAATTTTGTGATCAAGATATAAATTCATTATAGACTGGATTGCGACTGACAAACTCATTTCACCTATGACCTAAACTGAACATGAACTCACATCATTTTAGGTAGGAAGCTGATGTATAAAATCATTCTAAACTCATTGCCAAGGGATTTACAATGCATGTTTTTAGTGGTTTAATCTGGGATTTAAGCCTGAACCCAGTTACTTGTGGAGCTGGCCAAAGAAAGTTTGTGCTAAAGTATATATATATTTTTCAAAACGGAATAACATCACAGGACTTTCTTAGTTAAAATAACAATTTTGATGGGATAAGAGAAATTATTGATTTATTTTTATTTTAGCATTCAAATATGTAGACTGTATTTATTAGAAATGTATGTGTATGCTGTTATTTAGTTTAAATTAAAATTACAAAAGCTAAACAAATGTTGCAGTGCTCACAACTTCAGTGTTTTTGCTTGTTTCACTGGTAATGCAAATACCATCTCTTTGGCACAATTTAAAAAAGTTATTTTCCATAATAAGACAAATGGCCAGGCCTAATGGCAGATACTAATATCTATGTATATCAGTTTATCTATCTATCTATCTATCTATCTATCTATCTATCTATCTATCTATCTATCTACTGATATATATATATATATGTATATGTATAAAAGACACCTCTAAAATCACAGCCGGAGAGTCCAGATGAAATGGATGAGGGTGGCTTTCTCAGGCCTTCATCTTGACAAATTTGAATAGGTTGAAACTATGCAAACTAAAAATTATATTTACATCATACAATTAAATGCTTACAATAGTCATTGAAGGTCTTTCTTTCTCAGCAGAAGTAAAGGATTTGCCAGCTTCAGGCCTTCTGCAAAAACTTTCAGGAACACATCACTGCTGTTTTTTTGTCTCAATAGACATACCCATTGTTTGTTTTTTTGCATTACATTTTTTTCACCATATACTTAAAATTGACATATATTTGAATACTTACCATTATATGGTCATTGGAGGTATTCATTTAATAGGTCAAATAATCATTATATTTCACTAGGATGCAGGGGTTTAATTCATTTAACATTTTAATCTTCCATCAGTTTTTCCTTTAAGAGGATTTCACTGCATATACAGGATTTGTATAAATCTGTGTGCAGTAAATTTATTCTTTTAACAGTTTTATTCTTTCATCAGAAATTCATTTAAATGGATTCCACTATATATCACATTCACTTCTAGCGTGGCTTTGGGTCAGGCTGTAATTGATGCAAAAGCAATGAGATATTAAAAGAGATAGGAAATATCCAAGATTGGAAAGGGTTCAAAAAGCATGCCATTGTAGGGCCATGACATTCTGCAGAAACGCTGGAGGAAGAGAAGGCTGGACCACTGATAAACTGTTTTGGTCCAAAGCCTAATACAGTTGCAATTTTAGCTGTTACTAAAGCCAGTTCCTGTGCTTGGAGGATGATTGCCTTTAAAGTAAAGTTTAAAGGTGCATGTCAACTCAAGACATACCTGTCAGGCCATAGATATTCTATTGTGATAGATAAGCCTAGAGTATTAAAACAGAAGGATGTAGGGAAAAAAATGGCTTATTCTCTTTTCCCCACTATGTGTTCATGCTGTGCATTGGCAGCTTTTTTTAGTTTTATTGTTTTGATGATGTAGGTTGTTCTGTTGGTAAGGGGTGCACAGAATAGTAACAGTGATTCACGCTCTTTCCATGTTTTACAGTAGACTGCTAATAAGTAAAAGGAGCAGAGAAGAGTGGAGCTAAAATTGAGGAGAGTTTTATGTATATGTGTAAGAAAAGAAGCAGGAATGGGAAAAAGGATCATGAGATGGATAATGTCAATATAAGCCTTCCTAGAAATAGAAAGTAGGAAAAAAATCATTTCTAAATTGCACGTACTACCCTTTAATATCAGCAGTTTTAAGATCTTTTAAAATAATAGGGAGAGTTTAATTTAACTTTAACTTTTGACAAGACAGTTCAGGAGTAGTGCATTGGAGATGCAAGTTCCTATATTATTCCAGATTCAGCACAAAGCTGCCTAATGCTGACCTGCTGTTAATATTTTCTTGGTCAAAAGTTTTCAAAAGCAGTCAGAAATGCAGCTGGTTATATAATAGCATCCAGTGCTATTGTCTGCAGAAACTTAAGCTACTCTAGAACAAAAGCATAGTGGACATATGGATAGCCTATGGACTTCTAACAGTACCAGAGCATACAAATTTTGAACTTGCATGTACTCAAAGTAAATAGAAGAAAATCATGTATGAAAAAGGATAAAATGCAGAAAATAAGCCAAAGTGATTGTGAAATAGTTGAGGAAAAATGAAGAAAATCTGAGAAAACATGCTTAGGGCTAGATCCTTTTTCATTTTGGCCAGGCCCATGGATCCTGGGGTAAGGCGGAACCCTCTTGCTTACATAGCATTAGTGTTTTGATTAGGAGAGAGACAAAGCCTAGAGCTCTCTTGGCAGCAAGACTGAAAAGGGAAGTGGTGGGCTACAAAAATATTACCCTCTTACACCTTGTGGCCACGTCTGGGTATCCTCCTATCAAAAGGCTCAGTCTACACCCAGTCTACACTGGGGTTAGGGTTAGCAGAGAGAGAATACCTAGCTCTTCATTTGTAGTGGTTCTGTAAACATGCTGCCAAGGGAAGGAATAAGGTGCAAAAGGATTTCCATAGAAAAAAAATTCACTGGTCTATTCTAGAAAAAAAGAACTGGCCTATTGCTGGGGATCCTGAACTAAAGCTGATCTTATTCCTAATGCTGGGGTTATGGTTGAGATTAGAGACAGCCAAAGCCTACAGATCATGTTGGAGTGGGTCTGCAAAGGGTCTGTCAAAGAAAGTGTCAAGGGTTATATATTTTTATATATATATTCCCCCAGCAAGTTTTTCATCTGGGCTATGGCTGGTGTACCCTTTGGAAAAGACGAGCCCATTATGAGAGCTTTTTGGGTTAGCGTTAGGACAGTGACAAAGCTTCTTTCTGTTGGAGCGTGTCTTCAGAGTGTCAGTTAAAGAAAGGATTAGGCTTTTGGTTTTGGCTGTGCATCCTTGTCTGAAGCTGAGCCCATATCAACCACTATGGCAAGCATTGTGACTAGATGTGGGGTTAGTAGCTTTGTGTGGAGTGTGGTTGCCTCTGGGCAGTCAATGGGAAGCAGTAGGCTGCAAAACATTTTCTCTTCTGATAACTCTATCATCTCAGCCATGGTCTTGGTTTCTGGGCTATGAAGCAGCCCATACTTGGTTATAGGGCTATAGTTAAGACTAGGATTAGTGTTAGGAGAGAGACATTGCCCAGACCTCCAGCTGTAGTGGGGCTGCTGAAACATTGACAAAAGGAGTAGTAATCTGCAGAAGGGATGACAACTTTGTTATAGGGGTGTAACCTTGTAGGCATGTGTGGGAAAATTGCTCGAGAAAGGGGAAATTATAGAAAAACTAGGACCTAACATAAGTTACGGCATTACAGAGGTTTGCTTGTAGTGATAAACAGTTACCACTTCCAGGATGGTTGATATGTGCAGAATCTACACCTCCACGATTCCCTAGGCAACACCATCTGCCCTCCTAGCACACATTAATAAGAGTAAATGAAGAGTGGAGCAGAATGGAGACATCATGGCCGAACTGTGTTGCCTTCCCTGTGGAGGGGGTAATCTGATGGTGCCGTGCAGAGGACGAGTGAGTGGAGAGTGGAGTGGAATGAAGACACCACAGCCAAACTCTGTTGTACTCCCTGCGGAGGTGGCAACCTGATCGTCCCATGCAGCTGATAAGCTACATAGTATGGTAAGATGTCTGGTGCTGGGCCAACAATGGTGGCAGATCATTCCCTTGTAATGGACTTTGCTTAAACTTCTCCTCATTCTAATCTCATTGTAATACCAATACACAACCCCATCCCAAAAGTTACCCACTTCCAAGGAATGACCATTCCAAGGAATGACCTCACTGAGCATGCTCTCTAGATTTTCCATTAACTTAAGACTTTTTAAACCAATCAATAACAAAAGTAAGTATGACTAGAGTCACTCAAGATCCATCTAAATGTGAAAGAAAATACGTAAAAGGTGAACTAAGGAGGGAAAGGGAGAGAGGGAAGACTCCATCAAAACTTCTGTATTAGTCAATGGGCTGAACCCCTTTCCTCCCCTCGGGTCAGGACGCGGCCTGAGGAGACTACTCGAGACTGAGAGCCCTGCCCTGTCTTCTGGCGTGAGTGAGGATTGCACATTTGTACACTAGACACTAGCTAAGAACCCCACACTGTAGTAGAGAATTTCCTGTATTGATATCCGAAACCTGCTTTCTAAATGTTACATTTGAATAAATCATACTATTCGTGAACTCAATTCGTTGTTTTGAAGGTGACTGGACCTACAGTCAACAAACTGTTCATGAATCTGATACTGCACGAGTGAGGCCTATAGTTGGTCGTACTATTTGTGAACTCGATTCGCTGTTTGGAAGGCAATCGGACCTACAATTGACAGACTGTTCATCAATCCGGTACTGCCAGAGTCGGGTCTGTAGTTACCACAGTATTTGGTATCCCTATTAAGAGATGAGGCCAGCTGCCCCCAGGCCCTGTAACCTTTGAGGATCGGCTGGAACGCAAGGGGATTCGTCTCTTACCAAATTTGCCCTCTTTTCAAACTGCAACAGCGTGGGGTAATACTTGGCCCATGCATGTAATTAGGGTTAGGAGAGAGAGAGTTTGCACTGTCTGTAAATAACCTGATCATTTTTCCTTTTTCTTTTCCAAGAGGGCTTATACTTATCAGATATCCTTCCATCACATTCACTTACACCCTTAGGCAGTTGTGATGACTCTGTATGTCAGGGAGCTAGTTCCTTCAGCTTGCTGCAGTCAATTTACTTCTGACAACCAAGAAATTTGATTTTTATAATGAGACATAAATCACAGGAAAGGGTTGTCTGTAATGGACTTCTACAGAGTTGGGAGCAAGAGTGCGGTAGTTAATATCAACAGAATTTTATAATAGAGAGCTGCACAGTAAAGGACATAGTCTTCATGGAGAAGGAGAATTCAGGAAAGTTTTGGAGAGCTAGGTAATAGTTATACTGCTTCAAGGTTAAAAAGCTATTGTCTTCTTCTGGTCGATTGTTGTTCTAGCATGATACTTGCTTTGATATATAAGAATACTAGTGAGTTGGGAGGCTGGCAAAAAGAGGAAAGATGGAATGAAATGCAGGATATCTGAAACAGCTGCAATATGTCTTAGTGTTCAGTAGACTGAACTACATGTTTGTTAAATTGAATTATACTTTTAAATTATTTGAATTGAATGTGAGGCAAATGAATGATAAATAATTCTTCGTGAGGCTGTAAATATGGCTTGATAGAACCTACCATCACAAACAGGAAAAGCCTATAAAAATATATTTGCATGTTTACATATCACTCCCCTGTGGTGGATTAGCAAGCAGAAAGAAGTCTAAAACCACAGAGGGAAGGTTTAAATAGAATGATGCAGACATTAGTGAATGATTAACAGTAATTTCACAAAGGTGGAGGCTAAGCTGCTCATTTTGCAGAATCTCACAAATGTGTTTTGAACGATTAACTAAATTTGGTTGGCAAAAGTTTAATTAAGACTGCCACTGATTAACCATAATTTATTTAACTTATGTGTAGCCTGGCTGTACAGGCTATGTAGAAAGCTCAGCATTAACCAACATGAAGGTATTCAAAGTTCAAGGCTTTTTTCGTCTGTCTGGAGCTAACTACCCCTTTGACACCTCATCTCCAAAGAACAGAGGGAGTCGCTCAGAGAGCATTACACAATTCTTCTGAAAGCACTTTAATAGCCTCTGACACAGTCTTCGTAATAGAGTACATATTCATACACAGACTACATACACAGCCAGATCTGTGGGCCAATGCATGAGTGGGTAGGGTCAAATTCCTGTCCCCTTTGGTGAAATGATGGATGCTATTTTCAACACTCTTGACATTTCTACAGAGCTGCGAAAAACAGACCATATCTGGTGTCTGCAACTGAACTCAAGGCAGGAAATGGATGGAGCAATTTTGTATTCTCCTTTGCTTGTGCTGTCTTTCCTTCCCTTCTTGTTGCTCTTGCTTATTTGTGAGCCCAGCTGTAATTTGTCCCTGACTGGTTACACTAATGTTTTCAAATGCTGCTTACTGTCTGTTATGGTTAATACTATTTTGGCACAGTTGGACACACTCATGAGAACAAGTGACATCTGTGTCATTTAATTTTTTTTTTCTTGTAAAAAAGAAAAACATAGACTAGTGCCATTGATAACACATGATTAGAGCCGATTAGCAAATAAGTATTTCCTGGAATGCATTTTGAGAGGAAGCACAAGTTTTCCCTTAAAAATAATTCTTTTCATAGTTTCATCAGAAGTTTTTTTAATACATTCTTGTTTCACAGTGAATCTTTGGTTGTCTGTATCCCAGACTTCAGTGAAGAGGTGTCGATTATTAGGTATTGGTAGGGCAGTTAAATGTTCCTGATGACTTGCTGAGTGCAATTTTTCCTCCTAAACAGTGCCATGAATATTAGTAAAAAAAATATATAGGAATTATGGTACATATTTGTGGTACAATATGGTACATTATTAAGAATGTTTGTATCAATCTGCTTACATGTTTTGCTTGTCCTGGTAGCCCTCTGAATATTCATAAATAGCTTTTCTTCTATCAACGCCTTAAAGCATTAATCATGTCAGGACAAGTTGCTTTAGTGTTTACAAAACATGCTATGATCTACCTCTACCTGATTGTAGGGCTAACTGGTAGAATATATTTTTAGATTGCTTCATTTTTCATTATCAGAAAGTCTGGCAATCTGTTTTGGAAAGCTTTTATACCCTAGCTCAAGCAGGCCTCTAGAATGTTGCATAAACTTAAGCATCTATTGTTTAATTTTAAGAAGTGTCATTTAGGTTAAACTGTGGAAGAGTAACCAGATTCTTCTCCTTTTTTGTTTCCTTTATTCTGTTCTTCTGAGGCACCCTGGGGAACCCAAGGAGCTTAACAGTTATCTTTGCTGAGGGAAGAAGAGCAGTGCAGGCTATAATCAGATTTCTGGAAGAGGGAAATGAGGAGAGAAATAGGCTGTTGCGTACAGTATTCCCTGCTTATTGGGACCATTTCGAGTTTATGGTAACTCATTCTCTCATATCTGGAGGCATCAGCTTTGAAAAGAGCTTTCCTTTTCTTCTAGAGGGAGCGCTTCACTGGATCTCTTTAGTGATCTCTTGGATCACAGTCAACACCTGTGATGTCACATGTATCATGTGTTACCCAACGGGGTAAAATTAAGGCTACATGGACATCGTATATTCTGACATGTCTATCCTTTCAAGAGCTTTCCAATACTTCCATCTCAACAAGAGCATAGCTTTGCAACTTCAGTGTTCTTCCAACAGTGTGCAATTATAATTCACTCATACTGGTTAGATTTCCATTGCTACTAGGTTGTCTTCAGCTCCATGTGTTGCTCTTCCTGCCAGCGAGTGTAAATCCTTGTTTTCCTTCTGGGGTTGTCTTTTCTCACCCCCTATCCCACACCATACTGGAGAAGCAGATGTGTGTGGGTAGAGTGATGAAGACAGGAACCTGTTCCTTAGCAATGCCAGTAGCATGTATGTGTTTGACCTACAGAAAGTCAAATGAACAGGAGAAGTTTCTTAGTGTCATGTACAGCCTGGAGCAGCTCTGTTTCCTTGTTGGCAGAATCCTCTGCAAAGTTGGGTTATCTATTCCCACAGGAAACTCTCCAGATCCCCTAGTGGAGCTTCTTTCCCTTCTCCCTATCAAGCTGCACGTGTTCCTCTGAGGCAGGAAGTGCTATATCCCTATGATGCAGAGCTTAGTACCTTCCAACAGCCTGCAAACCTATGACAACTATGCTGAATTTCAGGGACTGAGAGGGTGCATGGAGTTTTGCAGAGCTACTGTACAGTACAGAGCTACTGTGCTCTGCTTTGGTTCCCATTAATCTCACACAACCACACATATGGCCCCATTCCAGGCACAGTCAGCAGGCTGACTCCGGCCACTGGTATCCCTAGGTTCCCCCAGGCAACTTGAGAGGATGTGTGGCCAAAGCTTTAACATCCACCTCATTTCAGGAGGTCTGACTTTACATTTGGGAATTCAGTGGTCTTAGAAACAAGTATCAAGTCCTAGAGAAAGGGCGGGGTTGCTGTAATCCAGTCGCGAGGTGACAGAGGTATGTTTAACTGGAGTTAGGTCATTGGATAGGATGGGCTGCATTCTACAGGCAGGCCCAGGGCATAAGAGAGCTAGAAAATTGTAGTTTGGGAACTTAAAACAAAAAAAGAGTTGCTGAGAAAGCCTTTCTCTTGCGGAAGGTTTGGATGATTTATGGCTGTATTAAATGTGTAGATACTGCACCGTGGCTGTAATATCTTCAAAGCATCTTCTGCTTCCTGTAAGTATAATCTCAATTTTGCTAAGATTTAATTTTAACCAGAGGTTCCACAATCATAGGGTGAGCGGAGCAAGACACCGGACTGCCTGGGTTCATGTGGTGTTACTGAATGTTATGTAGTAGGTTTCTATACAGATGTAGAAAAATGTCAATATTAAGAACAGTTTATTAAATCAGACTTTCTCTGTATTCAGTTCTACATTTGGAGCAGCTGCTTACACTCTGAACTGAGTCAGTCCATTGACTCCGATAGATACTATATCAGTCCCTTTATCCGTGATGATTAGATAACAGGCAAAATGCCCATCTGATAAAATGTGGAAGAATCCAGCACAAAACCTAAGCTTTTCTCTCAGAGAAAGAAATGAGCCCTAACCATGACTGAGCAGGTTAATGGCAGAAATGCACCAAGTAAATTCAATCTGCAATATTCAAGCTGAATCAAAGACATTAGGCATAGGCAATAGCACACGTGAAGTACAATTAAAAGAGTGCCTTGAGCCATATTTGTCGGCATCCATTCCAGCATAAAAAGTGGTTTATAATTAATGGAAGATTACAATTGAGTTAAATCTTAACACTTTGCATTGCAGATTTTCTGTAAACAAAGTGATTAGTTTGGCTTAGCTCTGTATTCTGAGCCACCTTTATGAAAGCTCTACTTTAATGAAAGCTACCATCCATCTCTTAAATTCAACAGTTTTATTTGACCTGGCTTCCTTAAATATTTTACTCTGTTTTTTTACAGAGATTAAAAATACACTGTGGAGAAAAATTATTTCAGCTTCTGAAAATATGAAATTGCATCTGAAGCAATGCTTTGCTGTGTAGTAATTCACTATGGTAGTTCTAAAGCGCAGATGGGAGAGCACAGAAAGAGGATTACAGTGCTTTCCATATCCTAAACTTTATCAGGGATAACACAGAAAACTGTGTCATTGTTACTGCCTGGGGAGTTCTTAAGTGTTAACAATTTATCTAGCTGATACATTAGAAGAGCTGGAAACTTTTTGATTTGTTTTGTTTTGTTTTCTCCTAATAGTAATAACAGACTGCAACTGGAAAGTCAAATTTTAAATAGGAAGAGTTTTATTCATGTGCCATGCAGAAGAAATGAATTGCTTCACCTGGAAATATTTACCATAGAACATTTGACCTAAAATCTAACTGCACAGACCCAAGAAATACATTGCTAAAATTTATATTCCTGAGGCTTCATTTCTAGAAAGGATATTTTTGTTGTATTACAAATAAATAATAATGAGGTACTATCTGTGATACTTCTAGTCACCCTAGGTTTGTGTCTATACACCTTAATTCACATTAAAAAAAAAAATCATCCTAAAACAAATAATTTAGTTCAGAAACTTTTAAAACCAAGAGAATTACCTTCATTAACATTTAAGGGACTTCGGATCAGACCCATCAAAATTTCAGTTGATAGTACCACAGCAGGCAAGTGATTATAGCAAAAGTCATATTATCCCATGTAATTGTAGTCCCTTTGTGTTTGTTTTTATATGTATGCTTTGATATGTTTTTTCTAGTTTATTTTAAACTGTGCTTTTAGATTTGGCAGAGCTTTCAAATCATTTCTGAGTTTATAAAAATACAAAATTATAATGTTCAACTACTAAGTTTGCTGTTATTTTTCTGTAAAACTCACAGCATCACTGTTGTTGTTCAGCTGGTAAATAAACCCATAAATACAACATGGACTTTAATAAGAGTGAGACTAATGCTTCCATACTTGCAGTGTTTTCTGGATTTTATCCTAAACCTGCTTATGGAATCCAACAGTTAGAATATATATCCTTCTCTATTTCAAGAAAATACACTTCATTCTGAAAGCTGTAGATTTATTTTAAAATCTCCAATAAGCCTTCCTTTGCAAATTTAGTAGCATTTCTAAATGAATTCTGGTAGATACCTAATCTGATTCTCTCTGATACTGTTTTTTTGCCTTGGCTTCCTTTGCAAACACTTGGTACTACATCTGTTTCTCCTCCCCTATTTTTTTTTGTCTTATTCTTTGCTCCTGCTGGATTTTCATAAGCTGGATTCTAGCCTATCTTCCACTGTTAGGGGTTGTTAGGATAAAATCAACAGGTAATATGCAAGGATATGATATCTTCGGAATGGGAGAGTATGTCTTGACGACTTAAGACCACATGAACAGCCATATTGGTAGAGCAACCTGAGATATTCAGACAAGAGATGAGTTTTCTGTCTCCAACAATAGCCAAGATCATCAGTCATATTCAGAGAAAAACAATTCCAGCCCCTATGTTATTATTTCTTTTTGACTATCTAATCCCTTAATAATTTATTACTAATTCCCATTTCTGGCTAGGACATGCATGCAAGTTTATTCATGATTCTCTTTGAAATACCTCATACCTCATTCATCATACTCCCCCCCCCAGTCTGAATGGGTTTTTACATCAAGGTGCTAATGACAAAAAAATCTGGCATGCCAGTGGTTGATGCTACACTTGTAGTAACAAGCTGCTACAATCAGATCATTGTGTTTGAATTTTCCATTTTCTTTATGAAGTAGCATGCTCCTTGCTCTGACAATTTCTTGCCTGTAAGTTCTCAGAGGCTGGAGAGAGCAGGTAGGTATCAAGTAGAGGATATGGGGGAGAAAACATTTCACTTGCTTCAACAACTTTCATTTCTTTTCCACTGAACTAAAGGAATATTTAATCCTTATAAGAGCAGGACCTGGATAACCCGGTTGTATTCTCTGCCAAATGTCTGCTCTAGCAACCAGACCAGAGCATCATGTGCAAATATATGCATGCCTGCACACACACATGCACAACCTGTAGCTCAACATATATATAATTAGTCTGTATAAAGTAAAACAGCTAGTTTAAGAGACTTTAGTAAGAGAAACCTGGGCCAAACAGATGCCCCACCTTGCAGTTAGAGAAATGACACAGAAGAGAAGGTGAGAAACCAGGAAAAGAATACCTGGAACACTTGTCCCCAAACTGAGGGACTCCACACTGCACTGACGCTGCAATCAGTGGTCTACTGAGTAAGATGCGTCAGGAGGCGGAAAGGCCCATCCACTTCTCCGTCCGTATTCTGTACAAAGCTCATTTCAGTAAATCAAATTAATCACTGAAGTAACATAGTAATGTAAATGCATAAATTACAGATTCCTATTTGACTTAAATTGAGGTAGTTGTCTAACTGTCCAACTGTGTCAAGATTTCTAGTGACTAGCTCTCTTCATGAACAGACTTTATTTTTTTAGGTATCTTTGAGCACCTACAGGGTAAAGAAGCAACTCAACTGCAGATTTGAAAATCAGTGTTTTGGGTTTAAGCATTCGACTGTCAGTGGCATTTAGATGGCACGCAGGCAACAATGTCTTTCAGTAATGCAGAAATATGTGCAGTAACATAGGGATGTCACGAGGATGTTCAAAGAGCATGCTAAAGATTGTGAGCTTTCAGAGCGGTAATGATAGCAATGTGTAACTACCAAAGATGAAATTGGGTTGTACATCTAACAGAACCATCTTTGAGGTCCTAGTTATACACTGATTTTATTGAGTAAAACTGCTTCTGTAGCACTAAACCAATACATGCGATTCATTAATCTATTCCTGGTGGACATTTGGAACTTATTCTTGGGCATTATTTTCTGCAGACACCAGTGCTTTCTTTCAGGCATTATTAGAGTAAGAGGTTGTTGGACCACATGTGGGTTCAATAGAGTTACAGTAAATCTTGGCAGTTCCATTCGGGATAAAAATGTCACCTATTCCATTGAATCCTACTTTGAAGAATTTGAGTGATATAAGAGCAGGGGAGTCACAAGGAGTTGGGGGTCACTCTTTGATCTATAAGTCTTTGATCTGTATGTGTCTCTGCTGTCTGTAGCCTTTTTGGATCCCTGGATGCCAGTCTTCTTCAGAAGCTATCTGACTTCTTCCTTTCTCTGCTAAGGTAGAAAAAGTTAGACTACTCAGGTACAAGTTCGTAGGCAAACTTAGAAATGGCTTTGTACAATTTCTCCTCTCTCTCCCTTCTCAATCCATCTATAATTCACTAAGACAGTAGTATTTCCGCAAAAAGACACTGTTCTATCTAAAGCAGAACATCACTGAAATTTCAACAAAAGTTTTTCCTTCCTAGAATATTTTTTCTTTTATGATCCAGTTTTCAAGCTATCCCTTGTAAACTTCTAATGACTTGCTTGGTGTTCTGCTAAATTTGGGGGAGACACTAGGAGCCTACTCAACCTGTACCAAAGTTTCAGGAATTGCAGCTAGGATGGATTTAAAATGAGTGATAATATCCAGTTACTAGCTCTGAGACAATTTGGCAGTCTCATGTACCATGAGGACTGAGCTACAGCTTTGAAGGCTGTTCTCCATAGGAATGAATATGTGCTGGTATACTGCCAAGGTTATTTTAGGGCTGCAGATGGCATCAGCAGTTCCCACTCTGTAAGCCTGGGTTTAATGTGAGTGGTGCAGACTGTGAGTTGCATCTGACTGATGCAATTTTTTACTGGTATGTGGTGATCAAATTGAAATTTTTGTTTTCCCAAGACATTTTAGCCTGCACTGGTATCCTATGTGCTGTTCCTCTAACATGTCCTGACAGCAATATAGTGATTTCTTCCCATTAATATCATCTCTTCTGCATAATCAATTATCTTAATAAAAGCCAGTAATTTCTCCACTTGTGGATACAAAAGGGACAAATTTTGCAGGTACATAGGATGTGGGTCACCAAAGGGAATGGAGGCTGCCACTTTTTTTAAAAGAGAATCTAGGAGCTAAACACAACTTGACTGTCATGTAGCAGGATATGTTTGTAAAAGTGAAAGGAAGTGCTCTAACGCATGCAGAGGCAATAAGACAGTATAGCAGGGTCGTGGCTAGTCAAAAATGAGGACACTCCAAGCTGGAGGCTCTGCGAATCACATGTACATGAATGTAAACAGCTCAAATTGCCACCACGTCACTTGATGTATCCTTGCCTCTAAAAAGTATCAGTCGTAAAAATTAGCTGCACCGTTGTAACCATGTGGAGACACTGGATACATGGGCATAACTCTGATGAAAAATACGGAATTCTGCTAGTATCTACCAAATAAGGGTCTGTCCAGGGTAACTTCCAAACAAAATGGGTCTGTCCAAACAGCATTGCCTTGTTATGCTATGTAAGAAGAGTAAGGTAGGGAAAAGTGCATTAAAGGCATGCTGTCTAACACCATGTATTCTCTGCTGCTTGATTCCAAATCATAGGCATATTTACAGCCTTAAATATCTAGACCATTGTGATTTAAGCAAATGTTTTCTTTCCCAAATGTGTTCATATTCACACTTCAGAACTGTACTAGATCATTAGTCTATTTTGCTGTGTTTTATGGGGATTGAAAATTAAATAACAGAGTATTAGAGAGAAATTTTGATACAGCAAAAACTGTGTAGCTCTTAATGTACAACTGGGATGGATTGCTGATTTTCCCTCATTGTATAAAAGATGAGTTAACTTTTCCATCAGGAGAGTGTTTTTGAAAAGCTGTTGAGTCTAACTTAGAGTGATCTAAATGTGGTGCTTGTACAGAAGCATTCATCTGCAATATTTCATAAGAGAACAGACTACACACAACAGGCACATTCTAAATCAGCTAAGGATCTGTCAGATATTAAAAAAAAAAAAAAGGAATTTCTGAGTTCCTAATTTTGGTTTTTAAAAAGATGAGACTCACAGAAACCTGATGAAAAACTTAAAACATAAGGTAGAGTCTTACAAATGAAATTGTCCGGCTTTAGTTTTTCTCTTGTATACGCTAGTGTGGTTTCCCTGGTTTCCAGTGAGTTGCTACTGATTTGTACAAGTATGAGAGCAGAGAGAGGACCCAATAGTCTCAGTGTAGACTCCTGAAGAACCAAAGGCAACTTTCAATCTAGGAATATGTCTACAAATATAGGCAGGTGCAAGTTCTGAGCTGGCTGGATATGCACGAGCTCCTGTACAGAAGACTTCAGGTAGGATGGTGGTATGGATGAAACAATATATTCTGCTCAGGTTCTTCATCTAGGTTGTCTTTTGCTTCCACAGTTGTCTGGCTGTATGAGCCAGGTGGCTTTTTTGTTTGTTTTACTTGGAGCCTGAGGCTGTCAGCAGCTATCTACTTAGCCTCTTTATGTTCTTAGTCACCCAGAGGAAGGCAGGTGTGTGGGACTTGGGCTGTGGCAGCAAGGAGCAAATGCAAGTTGGGTTAGAAAGACTGTCCTCAGACTGTATCCCACAGAAGAACATAGCATGTACCTGAGAACTGGTGGAGGAATCCTGAATTATCTTGCCAAAAGTGCTTGAATCAGTAGATGGATTCCATTTGGCTTCATTTAGCTTTGGATCAGGCTCCCAATAAAGAAATAGATGCCTGAAGTCTTTAACCTAAATCCTCATATGTAAAAGCAGAGAGGCAATCTTTCTTGCAAAGTGGATTGGAAAACCTCTGCTGTCCTTTCAAAGTTCTGCTCTTAAATGCTTGCACAAGACCTGGGTGGCTACAGACTTAGCAGTGTCAGTTTTCTGGAGCTGTTTCAAGTGGTGTGTGCTTAATAAGACTGTCATCTCACTATTAAAAGAAGCTATCAAAAGTAGAAGGAGAGTGGGGTGATGGGAAACCAAATGTTTGCAAAACAGGCTGGTTCTTTGAATTTCCCAATCCATTACATAACAAAAATGCATGAACTGTGTGATTAAGAATACTAAGTAGTAAGTACAGAAATCAATTCTGTTTAGTGAGGATTCAAATCCCCTTGAGTCTTTAAAATGTTTTTAAGGTCTAAGGAGGTGGGGGGTTGACATCTCTTCTATAAATGCACTGAATTACTAAGCACAGGGGATTTATTTAACCAGAAAACTTACATTATTGAGATTAGACATCTCGTTTTCAAGGTGCTCCTGGAAGATAATGACTCCTATACCCATAATTCACTGTAGACATCAGTTTTGTCTGGTAATATATAAATTGACCTGACGATAAAAGTTAGCAGTTTTCACTCCGTGTTGCAAACTAGTGTTATAGCAATAAAGAAGGTATGGGCCAGATTCTTTCAGTTTCAGTAAAATTATATAGCCGAGAATCTGGCCGTGCCACTTAGGAAATACACGTCTCCCCTCCAAAACAGGCATCAGCGATACAGCTTTTCCTTTGATTAAAACATAACTGCTGCAAAAGAATGCAAATCTTCTGGGATGGGGGAAAGAAAAATGTGATTACTTTTCCTAAAAGGAAGGTTAGCTTCAAGGCATGGCTGGAGGTGACAATGAATTTCAAGCAAAACATGTGCTTTTATTTTTTAGATAGTTGGAGAAGGTGCATGAAATTTTGATTTCACTCAATTTGATGGGAATTTTGCCATTGATTTTCGTAGGCCTTCACTAGGATTCTGGAAATTGAGAAAACATCTTATTTGCCTGTTTGTTTTTGAGCTATGGTGTGTTGGCCCCTCATATGTTTGGCTGGTTGGTTTTTTTGATCTGGAGTAAATGTTAGGGTTATTTGTTCTGTGTGAGCCTAAAATAATTTTTCACTGTTTAACTAAACTCTGTGGCAAGTTTTAGTTGCAAAAGTATAAAAGCTGCCATTCTGGATGGACTGTTGCATCTGTAAAATTGTCTTTTCCAAGGAGGAGAGGAATATTGCCGTTTGGTGGGGGGAGTTGTGAAGCTCTTTCCCTACCAATTTTTAATTAGCTGCTGAATGTGAAAGGAGGAAATGAAGAAGCTGCTTCTAAATTGAAGGGGATTCTAAAAGAAAAAAAATCAATAACGTTTAAAGAATCAGATTTTTAGTTAGTACTTCATGGGTCCTTTCCAAACCATTAAGTAGATGTAATTTAGAATCAGTGATTGGAAAATTTCATTCTGGAATATTGCACTCCTTCTTAAAGTTACTATTGTGCATGTGGTCTGAAATGGGACTTTCTAACATTCAGGGGATGTTTGTGATAGAAAGCATTAAACTTGTTTTCTGATTGCAGTGTCCTAGAATCAAATAGTGGCTTGTCACACAGGAATGGTCATTGGTAGTGGGTCAATATGGAAAGCATTCTGCACAGAACTGCTTTGTCAACTGCTTTGTATAAATGAACACGAGTTGCTGAAATGAAGCAAAGGCTTTACCCAGTGTGCAACCTACATACCTTCCCTCATATGTTAGGGAATCTGTAATGCATTGGGAACAAACCTGCTGAAAGCAGATACACATTCTCTCTCCACAGAAATGGGGAAAGCCAAAAAAAGCCTGTAACTCTCTTGTAATTTCTGGATCCTCCAATTTGTACCAGGATAGTCCATGGTAGCAATAGACTACATTTACCTTGAGCTTATGATAAAGAAATATTTCAGCTTTATTATGGGCAGCAAATAGAAGAATGTGACTTATCAACAGTAATTTGGTTTATATTAAACACTAATGCTTTATGAGGCATTGTCTCTCAGTTTTAAATTTGTATGCAGATGCTTAGAGGATAAATACATGATGCTCAGAGAATTGGTGGGTAGATGTGCTGTGAGGGAAAAAAGGAGATGGAAGAAAAGAGGAGCAAGTATGAGTTCCAGGCTGACTGAAATGTGCTATGTTAAATGCTACTTAACATACTATTAAAACTAAAAACATAGAGATCTATAAGTCACAGAGCTTGGCTGTGACAGATGGAAGCTGCTGCACCGAAGACTGCAGAGAACTGAGAGTCTGGACCCAAGACTGAATTATGAGTACCTGTATCATGGCTTGACCTTGACTGCTTGCATACCAGGCTAGATTATATGTTGTACTTGCTGCGAATGCACAGCTGAAATCCACCCTCTTGAAAAGACCAAGGATGTGTGGAGATCTCAGCTGCGCAGTCTTTTCATTGTGCAGGAGTAGAAACCTAAATATATGAAAGCCTGGATTTGTGGGATTTTTTTTTTTTTTTTTTAAGTGTTTGAACTACTTGCATGCATGTAGAGCCAAGCATGTAGAAACTATGTAGCAATGAACAAAGAGAATTAAATGTTAACAGTAGTACAAGTTTTGGAGCTAGGAAATAAAGGATTCAAATGTTTCCTGTTCATGAAACTGGGTTATTTAGTGCTTTTGTAATGTAGTGCTGCTGCTCTGGTATACTGCTGCTGCAGTTGTTCTATTTATGCCAGATAAAATGTACACAGACATCACAACACTGACTTTACCTTCAAATTTGTTCTGTTTGGTTACTTCTTTTAGTAGAACTTCTTTTAGTAACCATTTTTTGGTTACTTCTTCTTACAGAACTCTCGTTGAATATTCTACTCATGTTGCTCATCTTGAAAAAATAATTATTAGCTGTTGCATCTTGTTTTAATTATTATAGTAGGTAATTCTTCACAGTTGACATTTTTTTTCCGTTAGGAGAGGAACCCTATAGATTGTCTCGCCTGCAGTTTAGGCCTATCAACAGACTTGACCCTTAGAGATGGTTATAGCAGTGAATTTGCAGATGTCTAAAATGTTTGAAAACGTGTTCAGTAACAAATTTGAGGCCTTTAGCCTTAGGGCCTTAGTGGCTTTGCATCTAGAGTATCTGTAACATTGCTATGGGATCCAGGTTGAAGGCTCTGTTGAACTCGTAAGGCTATTACCCCAGCAGAATGGAAATCCGAGTGGTTTAGCTTTGTGTGCTTCTCAGGCAGGATATTTGAACTATGTTTTAAAGCTGACTTGAATAACTTTCACCCAGCACTCTCAGCGTTATCTCTTCAGTGTAACTCCATGAGCTTATGCAGCTGGAAGCAAAGGGACTATTGCCCCGGGACATGAAATGAGAGGCGCTGAACTCTGGAGGTCCACCCCTGGGAGCACGAAGGAGCGAGCCGCCCGGGGCACGCACGCAGGGGCACCACTGCAGAATCTGCACCTCCTGCCATTCACAGTTTCAGCTCCAGCTCTAAAAGTTTTTACTTTGGACTTCAGTGGAATAGTGCTCTCGCTCAACAGATTTCAAACTTGGTGTGCCGAACTTCTGTCCAAATGGTGAAAGCAAGAACAGCTGAAGTAATAGCTGGTCAAATGCTCTATAAAATTTGCAGATGAGCACCCCACTTCACAAAATGTTCCCACCTACAACTCTGTATTTTCGCCTTGCTACAGTGTTTGCCATATATGTGTGTACCTGAGGGTATGGGTTCAGGCTTGTTTGTTCGTTTATTTTTTTTACCTTTTCATATGTTTGATTTTTAAATTATTCTTATTCATTTGTCTGCAAATACACTGAGCTATTCAATTTCATTTTGCTTGTAAGAGTTGTGTGTTCTCAGCTACTCTTATCTTCAGGAGCTGTGGCATAAAAGAAGCTTCCTCCAAGCTTTTCAGGTATATAAGTAAACAAATGGGAGATGAACACAAGCCACCTCCTCCAAATCCAGAGATTAAAGCAGTCTGAATGAAAAACCGATTATGAGTTGCTTAGATTTCTTCGGTTCTTTAACATCTCTTGTGATCTTACTAGTTCTCCAGTCTTCCTAGAATTTTCCAGATAGCTATTACTATTAATATGCATTGGGAGGAAAGTAATTCTCCCTAGCTGGGATAGGGTGCACTTTCACAGCATCTTGCAAATAAAGTTTGTGCTGTTACTTCAGTATTTCCAGCTGGAGAACCTGAGGTGCAGGAAAGATAGGAACGTGCCTCCTCAAGAGGAAACCAGTGAGCAAGCCACAAAGCAAATGCAAGCCCATCTGTCATAAACTAGGTCTCTTATATGCCTATTTTTATATAAGCGTGTTAGGAAAGTGTTACTACACGGTGGCTGATGAAATGTGTTAATTTGCCTTGGGTTTGTATGAGGAGTAAATGAGAAGCCTCCCATGTAATTGGCTTCTTAAGTATAACAGTTTTCATGAAGATCTTCATGGCCAAGTCCTACTTTTTCAGTATGTGAAAACAACCTGAAATAGCAACTGAAAAGCAGGCCTGGGAAGACTTCCATATACCTCTCAGTAAATAAGTAGAGCACATATTAAAGATATATATTTAAATCTTGAATGGTATCCGTCTTATGTGTGTGGGGGGTGTTTGTGTGAGTTTGTGCGTATGCACCTCTGTATGTGCATTTTGGGGTTCTGTTCCAGGTAGAAACTAAGTTGTAGTAAAAAGTGTTCATCCTGGCAAAAACTGCGAGTTTCAAAATCACTACAGTGCAGGATCAGACTGCAGAATGACTTGAAGGAACTGAAGTAGTCAGAAGTGTGAGCAATAAAGAGATGCTTGACATTTACAAATGTGAAGCTCTGGGCCCAGAGAAAGGAAATCAAGATCTCAGTCAAAAACTGAGAGCTTCTCTTCATTTATCGTAAATTTTAGCTCATTTCCTTGGTCCTGGCTCCTATTTATTCGTATTCCAAATGTCACAGTATTCACATAAGAGGTGTGGGAAATTAATTTGTGGGTTAGAAGGGTACACTATTCCAAAATCCGTCTAGTTTTAGGTGTTTCATAATCTGAAACAATTTGAGTCTCATGGCACCAGTATCCTTATTACTTCCTCTGACTGTACTTCTACTCCATTGCAGATGAATAATTGTGAATTCCTTGGGCTGATGGAATTTTGCTGATTTATACCAGTTAGGGACATAGGCTACGGATTTTCTTTACAATTGCTTATCCTTCATCTGTCTGCCTCTATACAGTATAACACCTTTCATTGTAACCTATGGGTCATCTTTGAATACACTCATTTTTTTTTTAATTTCCGGATTTGCCATATTTCCTAATAGCAAAATTGGTTTAGTCCTAATCTGCAATATCAAGCAGTCAGCATGTCAGATACTGATTTGGTAAGATTAGTGTACAACTCCAAATGGTACATGTTTTTGTTTTTAATTTGATCTTGGCATGTAGATGTCTGTCTTTTTAGGTCCCTGTGTAAGATATGAGTTCAAAATGTAGTCAGCAATGGCTACTGTATTTTATAATTTAATTCTTCTGCATGGAAATTTATTATTTCTGAGGGATTTCTATTTATTTTTGGAAAATATGAGAAAGTTGAGCAGTTGCTTTAGAGTTAGCTATACATTCCCGTCACCATAGGCAGAAATAGCTTAATTTCTATTAGATGATGAACGAAACGGGAACAATAATCTATAAGAGGCTGTTTCCTGAGTTCTTCATAATCACCCAGGCCATGCTTTTATTTTGCTGGTAAACATTGTTCTTTAATTCAGAAAACAGTTTGTCCTGGCATTGGCAAGCCTGCCTCATTTGATAATGGGCTCTGAATCCAGTGGATTATTGCAGGGATTTTATCTTGCAGTAATCTCCGGGGAGAAATGTACAAACAGCTGGGAGGGCACGGAGAAGCTGCAGTGCGCGGGCGAAATTCTCTGGAGCAGAATTTTGGGGTGCTGAAGTGAGTCTCAGAGCAACATGAATCTCTTCTGCTTTTCTCTGGTGAGTCTTGAGTTCACGTGTTTTCTTTTACTGGGCAGCTGAGTTGATAAACTGAATTAGTGGGTGTGTTTAAGTGGAAAAAAAAAGTTCAAGGTGTGCTATGGTTGTGTAACAGCCATGAGCCTCTCTAGTGTGTAGCAAAGGGTTTAAAAATGAGACTTTATGCAGAGCAAAATGTGATTCAGTAAAAATAAAATGAAGTAAGCTGCAAAATAAAGTAAAAGAAGATATATCTATAGGTTTGGAAATGTGCTGTGAGCTGTGTCAACAGCAAAAATGTGCAGATTTTAATGAGAGGCTTTTGACCCCAACAGAGTAAAAAGTGTTAGGTGTACATCAAAATGACTAAATATGTGTAGGCTATAATTTGCTTTAAGCTGTTTTGTCTAAGGTACTACTATCTCTGTTTTTCTTAATAAGTAGCTTGTGAGAGCTATTAGAACTTTCCTAGCATTAGTTTTCTACTAGCCAAGCATGAATCCGCAGTCATCTGAGCTAATCCAGTCATATGGCTATATTCACTCAAGGACAGAAGAGTTGATCTCTTTAGTTTATTGTTTTTCTTTTTTCCTCTTTTCTTATCCAAGACAGCAAGTCAGAATGAACAAGTAAAATCAGGGTAGGAAATCCATGGGAACTGCTTCTGTTTTCAAAGCTTAACCACCTGCCAAGTATTATTAGACTGCTCAGTATTAGTAGTGACTGTGAGGTGAGTATATCTGCTGTATTTGCAAAGCACAATAGATCTGTTTGCCCATTTTTCATCTTTGCCCGGATGTTTAGAATATCTTCCCCATATGTTTAGAAAGAAAAATAGAAATCAATATTCAAACTACACTGATTAAAATTCAGATACTGGGGGAACTGCTTTGTGTAAACTGAACCTGATTGCTAATGCTATCTTAGCAGAGAGTGTTGGTATTCTCCAGACAGTAAGGATTAAAAGCTCTTTTAGAGTACTTAAAGTAAAATGCAGTAGTATTTTAGGATTTTATTATACAAGTCTTCTTATAAAAAACAATTATCTGGGGAATTCAGTGATACTTTTGATTGCAGTTTAATGTGAATAACTGTGAATTTGATCAAAGTTAACAGTGGTTCTGTGGTGCCCACTATAGCAGTCTGAAAATATTCATTCCTGGAGTTCTTTAGGACAGAACTGTTCAATTAGTGTTTTATTGTTCCACTGGAGCACTTTCTTATTTTCTACATGGTTCTGTTTTTAAGAAGGTGCTGAGCATTCAGTTGAGGAATTGGCATTTAAAGAAAAGGAGGGATAGATTGTGTAGGTGGGAGTGGGTCAAGATGCAGATTTGCTTTTAAACTGGATGTGCAGCAACTGGAGGTTTTGTGAAAGGCAGGACTGCAGTAATAATGGATGGTTCAGACAAGTGAAAGCTAGTGCCATGATAGTTTCTGTAATGAAATAATTAGTTCTGTTTAAAGGTTGATGCTAAGAAGATAACCTCCATTCTTTAGAAGCTTTCCTTGTGAGCTACTCTGATCGCTGTACTAATCTTTTGAGCACTTGGCAAAACATCTCCCTTGTCACCAAAAACTGTCTCAAGATAAGTCATAAATCATTAGCAGAGTTCTCTGTTTCATCAAACTCGGAGCTCTGAGCATGCACTCATCCCTATACATGCGATACAGTGCAATTGGTTTCTGTAGTTAGACTGCCTGTCTTGGAAATGAGCTGGTCCCAGTACGCATACTAGAAACTTTTACTCCATTGATCAATAGACTGAAAACGCTGGCAACTAAGCGGTTAAAATATCAAAAAAGCTGCGAAGATATTTTTTTCCTTTAAGAGAGGTACATCAAATACTATTCCAAGCAGCAAAACAGCTTCAAAAACATCTTTTAGAGACACTACAGGAATCAATTCCTGCTAGTAGATGTAAATGGTCATTGATGAATTGAAATCACTGCTGTTTGTGAACATCTGGAGGAGCTATTGAACTTGCAAGCTCAGAAGAGAACCTTAGTTTATCAGCCAACATAGAAAAAAAAAAAAAAAAAAAAGAGATTTCTGAAAAAAAACTGTGTTTGCATGGAAATATTTTCCCCAAATAGAGATTGACTGGTAGAACTTATTTTATAACAAATGTGTGTGTGTCCATATGCATATATGTTTTAAATATATATATTTTTAAGTGTTAGATGGTAATTTTCTACCTTTCTGAGTATGTTGGATGAAGTAAACTATAATTTGAGGAAATGCCAAAAATATCCTACTTAAAACCAGGGTTGGAGCAGACTTTTGGCTAATACAGGGTGTGTAATACTGTAGATATTAAAGATATTAAAGGATCAGCATTAATTTGTGCTAGGAGATTTGTCTTTCTTTGGGCTTGCTGTTGTATCTGTCCATAAACTTAAGACAGATTTTCAGCATGAGAGATGCAGCATTATGGGCCTGTCCAGTAAGGGGTGACAAGCAAACTGAAGACACTCAACAGTCAGAAGAAGGTTGTAAAGGTCCTGACAACCTGAACTGGGCTCTATCCTTTCCAGGGATGGAGATAGAAATTACTGCAACCAATTGCAAGGGTAGTGTTCTAAGAGCAGTCAGGTATGCAGCGGTTCGCTAGCATCACTTTATATCCTGAGTTAGCTTAAGAATGACTTGGCTTCTCAATTGAGATTAATTTTGCATTAGGCTCATTGCCTTGGTCTCAAGAGATTTCCAGACAAATTAGATTCTCCTTCAAAATCTTGTGTCCCAGTTTAATTTATAAAAAAGTCTAGTGCACAAGCATTCCATGATGAAATGTTAATCTTAGTTCCCAAACTTGCCTTGCCTTGCCCATCTTAAAGTGCTTACTATGTTAGAGGATTAAATCAGAAGAACACTACATGAGAGACAATATATAGACAATATATAGGTACCCAAATCAAGCATGACATGTATTAGTTGCAGGAAGTTTTGTTTTCAGAACAGCTAATTTGATAGCTCGCCTACTAAATGGCAAAGTCCTACAAATTGAATACATAAAAGATATTATTAAATTATTAAATGTTTGGTCCTTTAATCAATGTAGAAGAATTTCCTACATTATTTTCCTTGATAGCATCTCTAATATCCAGGATATATACATTGAGGTTAGCACCCATTCACCTGCAACACAACCAATTAATCCTGCTCTGTGTTGTTCTTCTGAAAGGATATAGTCTTATTAATTTTGTCCAGTATCTTGGAAACAGCAGATTGGTCTCCTTTGATGGGACTGTCTTTGAGCAGAGTGTAAACTTAGCCCAAATTACAGGATTTTTAGGTATTTTTCTCCTTTTGGACACACGAGGAGCAGAGGGGCTGCAAGTTGCCAACACATCGTGTTTCGGAGATCAGCAAAAGAACTGCAATACGAAAAGGATGCAACATCCTAATCACAGGGATGCTCATGTCACTTATTCAAGTTGAGCACTGATCTAACTGTTTAAGTCAAAAAGATCCCTTTCATGAAAGATACTGAAAGATAGAGAGAAAATAATTTCTAACAAAAATATCATAATTGGTATATCATTAATAAGACAAAGCCTCCATAGGCTAAAGAAATCTTACAGCAATAGACGTAGTCTCTGCACACCATGGTAAAGATTTTTCACAAAGAAGAGAACTACAGACAATTATTTTCTTCTACCTCTGAACTGAGATCTTTTCTGCCATAAAACTCCTGATGTGAAGGGCTTAAAAAATCTTTCACTTCCTGTTTAGGAGAAAGTACTTTCTCTCACAGAATAAAGTTAATGTTTTCTTTTACTATCTCTTATATTACCCTGTGCTATTTAGTGTGCTCAGGACTACGAAAGGAGTTAAGATTAAGTGCTAAATCTACAGCAGCTCAGGTCTGTATAGTATTTTCTTTCATTATTTGATGTTTGGAGGGGGGTTGGAAGATAGCTTGTGAATGAGCCTTGTGCCCCTAGCAAACCCCCCACAGACTTAGCTTTGCTTTTGTAATTTCCTTTCTCAGCGTGGATAGATATTTGCCTTATTTTGCCAGATACAGAGACGTGTATCTCTGTGTATCCAAAGAGTGTCCAATATCCCCAAGCAACTTCTGTTTTGTGTGTGTCTTACAGGTGAAACAGTAGTGAAAAACGAGGTTTTAGGAAGTTAAGAGGGTAGTGGTGCTCTCAGAAGATGGGAGTTATGACTAAAAAAAAGTGTAGTGCCTTCAGAGATTTTCAATACTGATAGTTTTCAAACTAGATTTTTAGTATTTTCAATGAAATGAAAGTATTTATTGACATTAAATTCGGGAGCATAAAAATAGATGTCAAATAAGAAAAGAGGAAGCAAGAAAATTTCAAGTTAGGTGAAATACTCCAGATTACCTTTCTGCTTCCCCCCAAAATACATCACCAGCCAACAAACAAATCTTTATTTCTGCAAACTGAAGACTTTCCTTTCTTGCTTTCACTCTTTTGCTGTCTCTCTTTCACTCTCTCTTTTATAGTTCAGGCTCAGAATCAAAACTCTTCACCATGTTCCTGATTTCTTCCCTGAGCAAGCAGAGATATTTGATTTTACATATTTTTCTCCAATTTTACATTGTGCTTTTTCTCTTGTTCTCTACATTGTAGAGAACAGGACCCGTCTTGGTAACAAAGCCTTAAACTCATCAGTGAAGTGCAAAGTGTTCACAGCGTTAAACCTGGGGCCTGAACTGCCATTGCCAAATGGCCAGACATTTATAGTAAGGAAAAAAAAGTCTTTTTTGAAAGCTTCCCTGCAGCACTTATCCTACCTGGCCTCTTGCTAAAGATTAAGTTCAGATAGATATACACACATCTTTATAATAGGTACTCTACAAAGTCTTTATATTGGGAAAAAATCTTGTGTATTGAGACACACAGCATTTCCTGCAATCTAGTGCTAGAAAGCCAGTGTGTCGGGGAGCATGCCAGCTGCTTTAGACTGAGCTAGTCAGTCTAATGCATGGCTGATGTGCAGAGGAAAAACATCTCTCTCAGATATGAGAAGCTCTTAAAGATTTTTGATCTCCCTACGGGCTGAGTAGGACTGGCTGCTGTTTATGCCAGTATCACATTTCCATAACCCAAAGGTTCAGCTTTTCTTCTAAAGTATGTTTTGAAAGGAACTACCAAACCAGGGCTTTCTTTGCGAACAGCTCTTTCTGGTGGGCCCTCCTTTTTAAAACATGGACAAGTGGGACAACAAAGCACTCCTGATATTCAGGCAGACTCGAGCAGAATTGAACACAGTTGCATGGTCAGGCCGCAGGTCTAGCTGGCTGCGGGGAGCACCAGCGCATGTGGTGGGCTTCTTGCGGACAGCTCTACTTTCCCAGGAAACACTGAATCATCAGTTCCTAGAATACATGCTGGAATAGAACCCAAGTGTTGTCAAGAGCTTTAACTTGCAACGTTTCTCCCACAACATTTTTCTAGGCTTATTAAGACTGTAGTAGGCAGAAGCAAGTGAAGTTCAGTAGCTAAAGAGTGTGGTTAAAAAGGTCAGTCATGTCTTGGAACTACTGTTTCACCAGCCAATCACACTGTTCCTCCACTGTTCCCAGACAAACTTTATCCCATCTTTCTAGACAGTGCTTTCTAGTGAGTAAAGCTTTAACACATGAACTGTATCGCTTCAAATATATGTGTATGTTTATCTACTAGAAGGATAAATGCTATTATATAATAATATGCCCTGTTAATTTCGCTGGTGTTGATCTGCGGTAAGTGGTACTGCTATAAATTTGATTTATTCCTTCATTAAGACATTTAAAATCAATGATCAAGATTCACTGGGAAAATGACTATTCAATGTAAGTCGAAGTGGCAGCATCTAGAATTCAGGAAAATTACTTTCTGTCTTTGGTCCTGCCATCTGTTTTCATTTAGCTCTTGAACTTGGGGATGGTGGTATGTATCTGAAATCTCTGACTCCAGGAGCTGTAGGAATAATGTGGGAATCTCAGTTCCATTAAAATGTTTATGAGTTCAACAGAGTTCAAAAATTGGAATGCAAGTGGAATGTATTTTAAATACATTTTTAGCTATTCTCATGCATTTGGGGCCTAAATCATGACTATCAGATTCTGGGAACTTGCCGCATTCTTTACTTTTAAGAGAAAGAGTTAACTTGTTTGCATGAGGTTAACTTTTTTTTCCATAAAAAAAAAGTATTAACTACAGATATATACTGAATTTTTCACATAATATATGGGAGGAATGTTGTTTGTTTTTACTGTATCCTCAGCTTTGCTTCTGACAATCTGTGGAATCTATGCTGTGATATTTTAGATTCTAGCATTTTGGCACTTACTATTAGCAATTACTGTATGCTATTTAGAGGGAGGAAAAAAGTTTCAAATGACAGGGCAAGAAAATCCCTCTAATTGTAATCTCTCTACTCTAAATCATAGAAAAGTCATTTATTTTATTTTATTTTATTTTATTTTATTTTATTTTATTTTATTTTATTTTATTTTATTTTATTTTATTAATGTATTTATAAGTGTACATCTAATAACATTGAAATCTGTTTTAGGAAGGTTCAATGGACAGCTTGTATGAGCCTGTCCCAGAACAACAAGATCCTAAGGATGAAATTACTGTCAGCAGCCGGGCTAGCTCTCCAGTGAACACATTTGTCAACTCTGGGCCACCGGATAGGTCTATGTCTTTGGTAAGTAAAACTCAGCTCCAAAGTATGCAGTGTCTTTTGCACGAAACTGTATGCTTGCACATGTGTATGTCTTGTCAGCTGGTTTAACTGCTAGTTTGAAATTGTTAAACTCTTTAGAGCCACAGATCAAATCTGGCCTCTGTATCAATGAACTGAATTCTGTCCAGTGTTAACAAGCACACTTTACAAGCAGATCAGGAGTTCCTTGAGAGGAAACTGAGATTAGCACAGCTTCACTGAGGGAATTTCTCTTTGCAGCTACCCGGAATATGAAAATGCTGGATACATCTATTAGTAGTTTTTGTGTCTGCAGGATATATTATGAATGTCTTTGCTTTTCTTTTTTATTAACCAAAAATGCCTCTCTAAAGAGTGAATTAAATGAATTTTGTAACTGATGGCCTGTTTGGAATTGCTTTTGCATTTTATTAGACCTCATTAGGTAAACATCTAAAACGAGTTGTCCGTGTTTTTTTCCTCCTAAACAATATTACCTTACTTAATCCTTGGTGTTATTGGTGTAATATATCATTGAGGCTTTGACAAATACTTTAATATAGTATATTAAATTTCATAATCTCTTTCATTTCATAATCTGAATGCTCTTTCATTTATAATTACTATCTCTATCTTTGCAAGATAGTGACATATGATGCAGTTTGGGAAAGGAATAAAGCAAAAACAGGATTTTTGTTATAGAAGGAAGAAAGACAGTCTCCCCTTCAGAAACTGTGCCAGATTTTACCCATGTGCACTCTGGCTTGGGTGTCATGTGCATGCATGTCTGCTGGGCCTATGATGCTGCAACGCTGCAGAGCAGTTTTGCAGACAGGACTTGTATGGGGAAAGTGTTGGAGCTGGAGAATGGCTGGAAAGTTGTGTTGGGCACCTTTTGAATTCCTAGAGGAATGGAAATAACTTTTTCTTCTCAGACCTTGCAGCTGCAACCATCTCCCTCCTTGCACGTCTCTTCCAAGTAATGACCTGGAAGCTTTGTAAAATGGTCCTGATTTTGGGAGTGCAACAGTGCAGAGATGTCAAGATGATTCCTCACAGCATGGGCACAGATTGATTAGCCTGGGCTCTGAGGTGTGCCCATATTATAATTTTACCTCAGTAGGTGGGAGATGTTCTGCTGCATGACAGGGCTTTATCCCATTATCAGATTAGGAGCTTTTTGCCATAAAAGTGAGCCACATGAAGAAATATGGCAGTATTTCCATTGTGGGAAGCCCTAGCTATTTGGCTATGGTTGCACAACCATATTGTAACATGCTATTCCTCTAATGAAAGTGAGACATTTTGGTTCAGCTCTTATGTCCATTCAGTCTTTCTCCTTTGCTGTAACTTCTAACCAGATTACCTGTTAATGACAACTATGCTCATATTTGTTTATCAGGTAGAGGCTAACCTGCTAGGAACTACCATTAGACAAAGTAAACTGAAAATTAAAAACAGATGAGTTTATTGGTTGGTGCCCAGCTACAATTGTAGCATGTGGTGTATGACCTCCTAATATAAGGGCACTTTGTTGAAGATAGGTACTAGAAATTGTCCTTTATCTAGTCCACTTGTGGTAAACACAGATGTGCTCAGCATCAGGATGTCACAACATGTAAGACCAGGAATTAAAGGTAAAGTGGTAGTTTAGCTTACACTTTTTATTTCTGGCTTTTCTTGTTTTGTTCAGTTTTCTTATTCAGCAGGAGTACTTCAAGCTCTTTATCATTTTTATGCAGAATTAGGCTTCAGAATTTTCGGTGGCTAAACAAGACTAATCAATCTGTCAAATATAAAACCGTTTATTTTCACTGGGCCAACCTGTAGAAGCAGCTTTGCTGCCAATGTGTATTAGAAAATTCACAATGTTAATCTGAATAAATTGCATCAAAACATTTGCGACATTGTTTAGTGCTGTTTCTGTCATGTGGCAACGCATAGTCCTTGAAGATATATGTACAGCAGTGAATAGAAGAACCCAGCAGTTTGGTTTCTGGTATCTCTTAGCATGCATTTTGGTTTTCCTAAAGGGGGTATTTTAGTGATGGTGCATGTTTTCATCAGTATATTTAAAATCCATCCTCAGTAAAAGTAAAGGTAAATTAGTAAGCAAACTGTTGGCTCACTAGATACTCACAAGAAACTCCATAATACTGGTGGTATTTTATTCCATTTTGAGAGAATATTTGGTTCAGCACTTAACTAAAAATAACAGCTGTATGCTGTGTCACTGTGCTGGCTGTAAAATCAACATGGTTATTTATAAAATACTCTCTAGAAACGGAAAACAAGATTAGTGATGACGTGTCAGCAGTAAGACCTATGGAAAAATGCTGCTAAGGCCAAAGCACTATGTGTAATCTTATCTGCTATTTCTAGCTTGTGAGTTATTAGACATACACCTTAGATGAAGCCGTTAAGCTTATTAACTGAGCCCATTTGTACTTCTTTCCCATTTTTAATTCCGTCACTTGATTCCACATTGCAAGGCGGTCCCCATAGCATGATAAATTCTGAACATTATTGACTCCCTCAGGCCCTGATTCAGTCATCTATCATTATTCGGTAATGCACATACTTAAGTGCATTGCTAAGTAAGCATGGGCTTGAGTGTGTGTTTAAATGCTTGGCTGAACCATAGCCATGCAGACTTCACATAACTGTTAAATCTCCTTGAGGGGAGCAGCCTGGAAGTATTCAATTCGCTCATATGAGACTTTGTCCCCTTATACAGCTTCAGAAATCTGCAGGACAAATATTCAAGGTCTGTACCCTTCAGCTTGCAAGAGGGACATTAGTGGTAGAAGATCGTTTTGCTTATACTGCAGCAATGTATTTCCTTGAAATTATCTTGTCTGTTGCAATTTGTTCTAATTGTGGCTGGGCTGTGACATCTCACCAGAAACATGAAAAGCATGGAGTATTTTGGTACCTGAAGCTGTGCAGGACATGTTTCAGTGAACATATTTTTTGGACACCCACTTGAACTGTGGTTATTTACGTTCCTAGTCAAGTATCTGCCAAAATGGTGCATCCTGGATGAAGAATAATTCTTGTGCCCACTGTGTTTCTCCATCACACTAAGCAGGTGTTTTGATTTATATATGGAGTATTTTGCGTGGGATGTTCGCCTACTGGGTTTCTATGGTACTGTGTTGTCCCTGTGTTTTACACACAATTCATTATAATCCTCTCAGGGATTTGGCCTGTTAACTATTTGGCTCCTTTGTTTGCCACTCAGCTTCAATTGTATTTGCAGGCAATGAGGAAAAAATGATGTAAAGAGTTCAAAATCAACCTTATGAAAAGAGAAGATGAACTGGATCTTCCTCAGAAATAACTGGGAGACAGAAATACATAAAGATCATACGGGTATTTGTTGTCTGTAACTACTTTACTAACTGGAGAGCTGAATTCCTTCATCTTGCTACATCTTGCAGCCTGGAGTTCCAGTCTTCTGTCTTGCGAGGAGCTGTCTTAAACTTCTCAAGATGAAAGTCCCCAATATTAAAACTCTTTTCATAGATTTTCCTGTTAGATTACAATAGTCCAATGTCATGAGATCCACATATTTTTCAACTGCTGACCATGATATGATCAGAAAAGTACCAAAAAGTTTATCAGTCTTTCTAAGTTATTGACAGAAAATCACAATCAGCCACGATACCTATAGTGGCATTTCATTCCAGGGAGAGAAAGAAAAGGCCTGATTATCTAAAATGATCACTTCTTACTTTTCAAGTCTAACAGACACATGAGCTCTAGATAATTTTTCCAGGCTTGTAAGCAGCAGAGGAGCACATTAAATGTTTTGATTCAGAGTTATTCAATAAAAGAGGAGAAAAAAGGGCTTTATTAATAATTTCATCATGTAGAGTTTCCATACACACAGTTCATTTTTAGGACACACACAAAATAGCTCAGATAATTCATATTGGGTATGGGGAAGGAGTGATTTATTCCCATAAACAAGATAATTCATCACTTGAGAGAATACAGACAGTAGATTCCAGCTAATATTTAATGTATTGTAAACATTTTCCTTCTCTAAGCGTGTGGAGGACAAGAGGCTGATCAGGAGTAGTCAACATAGATTCACTAAGTGGAAATCACGCTTAACCAAACTGATAGCCTTCTCTGATGGAATGACCATCTGGGTAGATGAGGGGAGAGCAGCGGGTGTTGTCTACCTTGACTTCAGTAAGGCTTTTGAATCTGTCTCCCATAACATCCTCATAGGTAAGCTCAGGAAACATGGGTTAGATGAGTGGACAGTGAGGTGGATGAAAAACTGGCTGATAGGTTTGTAATCAGTGGCATAGAGTCTAGTGGGAGGCTCATAGCTTGCATTGCCAGGGGTCAGTACTCGGTCCAGTCTTGTTCAACCAACTCATCAATGACCTGGATGAAGGGAAAGAAGCAACCTCAGCAAGCTTGTTAATAACACAAAACTGGGAGGTGTGCTCGATGCACGAGAGGGCTGTGCTGCCGTTCAGAGGGACCTCAATAAGCTGGAGAGATGGGCAGAGAGGAACCTCCTGAAGTTCAACAAAGGCAGGGTTCTGCACCTAGTGCAGATTTGGGGTTGACCTGCTGGAGAGCAGCTCTGCAGAGAAGGACCTGGGAAATCTGGTAGATAACAAGTTGAGCCAGCAATGTGCCCTTGTGGCCAAGAAGGCCAATGGTGTCCTGGGTGCATTAGGAAGAGTGTTGCCAGCAAGTTCAGGGAGGTGATCCTGCCCCTCTACCCTGCCTTCATGAGGTCAGTACAAGAGGTCATGGAGCTACTGAACAGTCCAGTGTAAGACTACAGAGATGATTAGGGGATTGAAGCATCTCTCATATGAGGAGAGACTGACAGAACAGGGACTGTTCAGCCTAGAGAAAGCTGTGAGGGGATTTTATCAATGTGTATAAGCACCTTAAAGGAGAGTGTCAAGAGGATGGGACCAGAGTGTTTTCTGAGGTGGCCAACAATAGGACAAGAGGCAATGGCCACAAACTGAAGCCTGAACATGAGGAAAAACTTCTTGCCTGTGAGGGTGGCAGAGCCCTGGAACAGGTTGCCCTGAGAGCAGTCTCCTTCTCCGGACATACTCAAAACCCACCTGGGCATGATCCTGTGCAGTGTGTTCTAGACGACCTTGCTTGGGCAGGGAGATTGGACTAGATGATCCCCAAAGGCCCCTTCCGACCTCAGTTATTCTGTGCTTCTGTACATTCTATTTTTTTCTTGTACTCCAAGTTAACCAACTGATATGGCAGGGACAGGTGTGTTGAATAAAATGTGTCATTTTTAAATGGCTATTTAAATCCACTGTCATATTTTACTGTGACTTTGCATCTCACGATATGTAGTGAGCTCACCTCAATGTTGCATAATGACATGCATGCATCTTTTGGTAGATTTTAAGAAACTGGTGCTGAGGCATTGGTGTCAAATCATGGAACAAAAGTTAAACCTACAATTTCATGTTTCATGTCCCACATCAGGTGTTTGGCATGCAAAGATGTGATTTAATATTCTTTCCAGGTTGATGACCACACTGAGATTTAGAGAGGATTATGTCTCAATTTTTGCCCTGGACCATATACAAATTCTGACTTATAAAATCCTTTGGTGTTTGACATCCTTGCACAACATTTCTTTTAATGACCCTTTCTGAAATCAAAATGTTAACATTTTTAAAATGAGGTGTTAACGCTACCTTTCCTAAAGAGTCTTAAAATCACTTTTTGAATGCTTTTCAACCTCTCTGTTGAAAAATGCACTGTGGAAATTGATGAAAGGAAACTCAAATCCATTCAAGAGTTGTGTTCAAAATTTTACCAGAAGCTAGTCCTTAAAAGGCTTGCATTTAACATAAGAAAACTTTCTCGGTTCTCGTGCAATACAGTTGCCTGTTGGAAAGTACGATGAGACAAATTTGAAATGTTACAAACATTACAAAAATATTTTTCTATAATGCTAGTATTACTACTACTACCAATGCTGCATTATAATAATAATGATATAGTAGTACTAAATTCTGTAACTATTCTACTTGAAATTATATTACTGAAATCTATTTTTAGTGATGCAGACTTGTGTGTGGAGATGTTAAACTCGAATGCATTTTTAACCTCATCTAGCATTTCTTCAGAGCTATTGAAAAGATTTGTCCCAAGACTAAAATGGTGGGTTTCTTATCAGCAGGAAAATAATCTTAAATTAATTAGGCAAAGCATAAATTCTTTTTACTCTTTCGATCTATACATTTCTTCTGTGAAAAAATCTATACACACAAAAAAAAAAAAAAAAATCTGCGGAAATTGCATACAGTTATTATCATTCACAAATGTCCAGGTGCTAGAGGGACCTCCTATCTTCAGCCAGATTGATCTCGGTACAGTAAAGCAATCCTTCCTTAATGGACTCTTCTGAAGAGGCTTAAAAAAAGAAACAATACCCCTCTCTCCTCCCACCCTCCCAAAAACATTAAACTTCCAATGGGAAAGGGTGAAAATGCTCAACGATGTACTTAAATTGTTTTATATATTACATGTTTACATATTTTGGCTTCTTATCATGCAACTTGTAAGACATTTTTAAATTACTGTGGTCAGAACCACATAGATGTAGAGGATATTGCATGAAGAAAATATATAAGAATATGAGATTCTGTGATTCTCTGAGATTCTGTGATTCTGTGATACTGTGATGAGAAATAGGTGTATACTGAAGTTTTCATTTTTAAAAAATAATGAATGATTATAATATTTTTTAACAGTGGACTAGAAAGGCATTCATCATGGACATCCCCTTCCAAGGCTGGAAGCAGTAGATATGAATATGATACAGTGCTTTGACATTCTGTCTAAGGAGATATCAAAATAAGATTGGGATCAGAGATCTCTTCTGTCCTGGCATGACATCCTCTTGGGTGAGGGTAGTGTGCTTTGATTTTTCAGGGATGTTACACATGTTGATGTATACCTCTTAGGACCCATTGTCATTGAAACATCTCAAAATCATGAGACTGAACTACATGTGTTCTCTGCTGTATTATTTTGTCAATA
>VZSV01000027.1:6592669-6609380 GCA_013398735.1 Nothocercus julius | reverse complement strand
GACATGTTAGTGGATATTAAAAACACGGACCAAAAGTGCATGGTAACATCTTTCAGTGTTCTTCCGATGGGGAAAATGCTATAGTTAGATTAAACATTTTTGATTCTCATAAACTTTTTCCCTCTATCTTTCCTAAAGGAATTTCCTGATTTTGAGAACACTGTGACCAAAAAAAGAAAGTAAGTTGAGATCAGTTCATGGTCTACACAGTGTCCCTATGTTTGTCTGTACCTTTCACCCTTGTTTTATTAATGTGTTTGCCAACATTGCATTAATTCTCTCAGAGTAGATACAGTAGATAAATTAAGATTGCAGTTCAAAAGCAAGTAACAAGTTTGTAATGCCTTGCATTACAAAGTTCGTTTGCCACGATTTGTTTTTTTCATATATATAAAGCTTTCCTCAAAAATAATAGAACCAGGACAGCTAAAATCAAATGCAGTTAATCTGAGCTTGGTTTAACCATATGTCTGCTTTTCTGAAAGATTGAAGTGGTAGCCTATTTTATAGCAATTTTGTACCATTGACCTGATAATCTTCTGAAGAGTTTTTTGTATGTGTTTTTAATCCAAATAAAAATCAGTTTGCAAAACAATCCAGGGTAAGCAGGTCAGACTATTTTATCAAGTATATTTGTGGCAGCAGCATGCTTCACATTCATTCTTAGGAGACAATGTTATGGTTTGGGCTAATGAGCAATATATATTAGTAAGCAGAAGATTTTTTTTTCTTTTTTGGCTAGAAATTGAAGGTTATTGCATTACTGAAGTTGCTCCATTCAAATGAAATCCTGCCATCACTACCTTGGCATGATACCTCCATTTATAATGTATAAATTTTAATAATCTTATTGACCTTTCCCATAGATCTGGAGAAAGTGAATAGGGAATGATCCTTCTTTTTTTCTTGCAACAGAGCAACAAGGAAATACCCAATGAAGCAGAGTAACAAAAATAAAATTAACAGAAGTATTTATTTTTTTGACAGTAAAAATTGAATTGTGAAACCGATTGCTCTTAAAGCCAAAAAAATATCAGTGGTTTCAAAAAGGAGCTTGCATTAATATAACCAGTTCCATTAAGAATAATGGTTCATTTGTAGCCAGCACCTGAGGAAACCCTCCAGCATGTAATTGCCTGAAGCTGGGAAGTAGATTTCAATTTTTGTGCTCTTTTCCTTCTGCTGATCATTGTCACAGACTAGGGAGTCGCTGGTCTCACCTTGTATACAAGGTATCTTGTATCTTCTGGCCACATCCTCTAACTCATAATTCCTACTATAATTTGTGATTTTTTATGAATAAGAGGAAACAATTCAGAGGCTAAATCTTTGTGCATTCAGAGATTTCTTTTTCTTCTAAAGTTTAACTTAGTGTAGTCTTTAACTCATAATCTATGAGCCATTGGCCACAGATGGAAGCATGAGTGAGCACTGTTTCTCTGTGCAAATGTGCAAAGCGTATGTGATCTTTAAAATGTCCTTGTAGGCTGTGGGGACTGTGTTTTCATATGTAGATTTGTGTTTGAATACATTATTTCGTCACCAAATTTCTAACAATTGCAGGACACTATATATCACATCTAAAGAAAGCTGTCATTTCTTGTTCTTTCTGGCGGGCTCCCCTCTGTGGCCATGAATTCTTCATTCCAAAAAGAAACTCAAATAACTAGTTGTACAGAATGAAAACAGAAGCTTTCAGAACTTTGTAAGGCATGTGAGGGTGGATGATTGGGCGAATAAGAAAAGCCAAGTGACTGCATTAAAGCCAGTGAGAAATGCATAGCTAAATCTCTGTGCCCTGCTTTGAAGAATTACGTTAAAACTATCCGTATTTGATTAAATGTACTTTTCTTTTTTATTCTGACTTTTATCTAATGGTAAATTCTTTTAATTTCTTTCAGATCCATCCAGAAGTCCATGTCTGAAAATGAAGCATTTGGTTAGTAACTGTTTAAATCATTTGCTGTGTACTTGCTAATCTCACAGAGTCAACTTTAATTAAGGATCTGATTTACTTTAGAGCTGTTGGAGCAAATGCAAAGAAAAGGGCAAATGTAAATCCCTAGTTCTACAGTTAAGCTACTGGCATTTTCACCTTGCATCCTACACAGACATTTGTAGTTAGATATAAACCAAAATAGTTGAATCTACAAGCCAAACTGAGGTTTAATGAACCAATTCTGGGACAGAAGGAGAGAGATATTAAGAATGTCCAGAATTTCTTTTTATTATTAAAATAAAACATTGAAATCCCCTGGCACTATTCAAATTAAGTCCTGCATTTCCTGTGTTAAACTGGTTTGCTTCAGCTTTCACAACCAAATTTGCAGAAGAAGAAATTCAGAGTTTTTATCAACCCATCCTAACACGATATATTATCTTTAACACTTGTGATTCACTGGGTTCTATTTTGTAAATCCACTGTAGAAAATAATCATCAGTTTCTTAAAATATTAAAAACACTGTTTTTTTTCACTGAGACTTTTATTTCAACATTCTATTCTTAGAGCTTATTAGCTTATTCTTTGAGGGGACTGTTTTCGTTGTTGTATCTAGCCCTTACTGAGTACAAAGGATATTATATCTGTCTGCATCTATGCAGATATATGCCATAACAATATGTCTCAGATACCTGAAAGTTTCATTACGTTACGATATAATTCTTAAGTCCTGCACTGGGAAGAACTTTCCTGCAAAACAGAATCATTGGGCTATAGCAGCTCACCTGCAATGTATTCCCAGCACTTTACAGAGTCAACAAGTATTGTCATAAAAAAATATTCTGACATTGTTAGAGTGATACCCAACACTTGAAAAAAAAAAAAAAGAGCGCGAAAGAGCTTTATGGTTATCAATATGGTGTGAAGCATGACTACTGTGAAGTTCACTAAGGTAACAGAAGTATGGTTACCTGCTTCTCAAAGACTAGCTATCTACTGTTCAAGTTGAGATAGTATCATCCTAAGAGTGTATATGATATGAATCTGAGTATCTTTAATGCTGTTTCTTACTAGTGCTAACACACTAGCTGGGTAGCTGTGTTGTAAAATGAAGTACTATTTATATACTTCCTAGAAGCAAAATAGAAGCACTGATGTTCTGTGAGCTGCTATGTCTTGAAACCAGGGTTAAGATAGCAATCATTTTGATCGTGTTTTAGCAATATTAAGTGAAGTATTAGATGGCAGTGAAAGATCATAGAAGTTGAAGTCTTTTCGCAATAAACTCCATCCATCCATCAGATTTCCAATATGGCAAAATCATCTATTCATTTTTGTGTTTGAGCAGATGCTACAATGTTCTGTTGGCCTGTTTGATTTGCATTCTGATGCTATTTTTATAGATTTTCCTATTATTTCACAGGTATGCTATGAATTTAGGTGACTGCTCTCTGTGCTTTTACTTTAGACAGGAAAAATGTGAATGGCACACTTTGGCAGGGGTCCAGGGAGCCAGAGAATGATTCGTACATCAGAAGGCACTGTCAGCTTGAAGGTAATTGCTAAATGTATTTCAGCTGATTTTGCATTTTCCACAAAGTATTTTAAAGGGCACCTAGGAAAATTCTTCATTTTTCACCAATAATCTAGCTGAATAATTTGTCAAGTGCTTTTGAGATTTACCTTTTCCTTGAGGGGAAGAAAAAAAAGTGGCTTAAATAAAGCTTTCCTTAAAACTGGGAAGCTAAGAACACAGTCTGTGAACAATTCACCGTGCTGTCCATGGGCCAAAGAAGACTTCCACTAGAGTGAATTGTCGCAGCGGTGTTGTATGACACTTCCCAATTGTAAAGCGAGCACGCAGAAGGGATTCTATCCAATGTATTTAACAGGGAACTAATACACCTTTTCCCAGAACAACAACTGCAAAAATGAAATGGTTTAAAAGTTGAAGATGTTCTTACAGCAGGTGCGAATGAGATTTGGCAAAATTCTTCATGAAATTGTTTTTTCTAATTTTGCTTCTAGAGCCCAATTTGACTGACCATATTGAAACAGCCTTGTGACCAGTATATGGGCAGTTGTCACTGGCACTTAAATGTTGACCTGTACAGATTCAACAAAGTATCCATGAGAAAGAAGTGAGCAATCACCATGAATATTTAAACATGAACTGGACTTCTGAGAATTAAAATGCTTTGAAAACCTACTTAACATCGCTCCCAGCAATGAAGTTTGTATTTATAATTTTAAAGGCCAAGGTCGACCCACTATAATTGCCTTGTCAGACCAAAGCACGTAGAGTTCAGCAAATGTATTATCAGACACAGAAACCAAGATATGCAAGATTAAAGTGACAGCACCTTTGATCTCTTCTTAAGTCAACCAAGCATTAGATGGAGGAAGATGGCCACTGACTTTACCTTTAATATCTTCTGTACAAGTATTCTAGAAATGATTCACTGTTTAGAGAGACCACTGTCACCTGGTTATCCTAAAGTAATCAGAGAATGGAACATTGGGTTTTCCTCTGGATTTCATTTGCTTCACTACTTGAAGATAAACTTTACATGACTGGAAAACAGCTCTGAAATGAGTCTGATAAGTGAGAGAGGAGTCTCTGTTGGCTGCAGCAGTCTTGTGAGTTGACCTCAAGGTTGTGCAGTTGAGTGATGGCACTGTGTGCTTGCAGCCTACCCAACTTTTTAATACACTTCCAATGTATAGGCCAATTGGTCTTTTAGGAAACTGAACCAGAAAGAAAATATGAGAGGAAAAAGTAGAAGGACTCTGCTCCTGCAATAAAGTGATGAGGGAAAAAATGGCCTTTAGTGGGTCTCATTGGCTTTTAACAGAAAAGGTTGCAATGATATCCAGACAAGTCTTATTTTAACCCAAAAGCATTTCAGAATGACTCTTCAAACTACTTCAGAAGTTGTCAGTTTGGAGGTGGAAAACAGCTGAATCAGTGAACAAAACTTTTTGACCTTCCTCCAGTGTCTTTTCTACTGGAGATTTTTTTTTTTTTTTCTTTTTAGCCTTTTAAATATCCAAAGCATGCAAAAGAAGCAGTGCACATTTTAAAAGCTGACAAGTGTTGTAATTGAAGGGCAGGGGCCCAGAGGGAACAGGAAGCAAGGCTGGCAGCTAAATAAAAATCTCCCTTTCCCCCACTGCAGTAAAATCATTTCAAAGGAAGTCCCCTTCACACAATGGTGAAAACCATTACAAGGAGATTTACAGTGTATCACTATTGATCAAGATAATTTGTCACTATTGATCAAACCTTTCTCCTAACAGAGATAATCCTTCAAGGTCTACAAGTCTATTGCATAATATGAATTCCTGTTAATAAGCCATGCATGGTGGCCAGCGTAGGGTCTTCTGCTTGCTTCAGTTCTGTATTCACAGACCTGATCCAAATCTCACTGAAGTCAATGAAAAGACATCTACTGACATTGGCGGGCTTGGGATTAGGTCCTAATGCAGCTGTTTGTGCAACTTTTACAAAAATCGGCTTTTCAGACTGATAAGGCAGCAAAAACATATATCCCACAGAGAATAGTGGGAATACTCAAAGGATTTTCTTTAAAGAAAAATAGCAATTATGTCCTGATTCAGAATATGCTTAAAAAAACAGCATTTAAAAAACATAGGTGCTAATTTGCTTGAGCAGCGGCCTCTTAACTGAGTCTTGTGAATATAGGTTATATTTTGAATAGCTTTACACACATTGCGGTCTCATTTAATTCCAACATAAGCTTAGACATTTTGGGGACTGGGCTCTATTTTGCTCTTTTGATAAATTTTCATGGTCATATTCAAGCATTTCTCTTCATATGACTGCTTCAAGAATCTCTGCTGGCCACTTCAAGTTATTATCTGAAGGAATCTTTTTTTTCTGTTGGTTGTAGAGAGAACGTGCAGTCTCACCTGAATACAGTTAGCTTTCTGAATGTATACGCTAAATTAGTTGTGCTTTGAAAAGCAGAATTACTGATTTTGTAAGATGTTCCTCAGCAGCAATAAGAATGCCAAGCTGTGATTCATAAGAGAAAGAAAATCTTACAGGTTTCTATCAACTTTGGAAAGGGTAGCCCTTTAATGTGATTGCCAGATCAATTTTCCTTTTTTTTCTGTAGGATAACGGAGTGCCTCTGATATCTGTGTTGATGGACTCTATGGCCTTCTTCTTCAGTAGTATAGTGGAAAATTTGTCTTGACTGAAATGGGGGTGTAAAATAGGTTTTTCAGAGCAGACCTGCTAACAGGTGGGCTTCTTAAAGAGTCACTTGACCTATTACTCTTCACTGTCCTAATAAAGGCTTCCCATGCGAAGCCCATGCAAAGCATTAATTTTTTGAAAGAAGTGAAAGGAAGTTAATCCTTTTAAAGTAGTTTATATTCTGAAGATAAACAGATCTCAATCAAAAATATCATTTTTCCTCAAAGCCTTATTTTTGTGTAAATATTCCATGTTCGGCTGTTGTAACATAGCAGACTGAGAGGAAATGTTTGACAGGGGTTCTGGATTAGTAAACTGAGGACCAAGTGCAGATCAAGAAGTAAAACTGAATGAGTTTTATTTATATGAAACAGTTTGCAAATTTGCTTTGCAGTTTTTAATGAAAGAAGTTTGAGATGAAATGCCTGTTTAAATGATGTAAGATTAACTTCAGAGAGTCATAAAGCTACGTTGAAGCCTAGAGTGAAATTCAAAAGATATTCTTTAAAAATACTTTAAAATGGGACATTTTAAAGTTGTTTTCTTCTTTTCTTTTTGTCAGAATTCACAGAAGGCAATGTTACTGGAGATGGATTACATTTGCTGCGAGGAAAAAAGATAGAAGAAACCACATGCCAGGTGAAAGAACTACTCTTAATAATCTATATTGTATATTTGACAAGGCTTGACTTCACACTCAGCATACCTATATATTGAGAAATTACATTTATAAGAAGACTCTGGTGACTACCTGGGTGTACAACATTATCATTATGAAAACTATATGGATTTTATTACTTATGAATCTTTTTATTCTCATAAGCAAATTCAAGTAACATGCTGTAATTTTATCTCACAAGATCTGTGCTAAGTACTTAGATCAGTCTTGCGTGATCCATGTTGGCTTATGGTCCTATCGATGTGCATATGGATCCTTTCTGAATTTATATAAACATATACTGTGTCTCTTGACACTCCTCTTCATAAGACAACATTAATTAACCTACTAGTATGTGCAATTAAGGAATTCTGACCCTTGTGTTAGCATAATAATAATAACATCAAAGTATTTAAGATCCCATCAGCTAGTGAGCACTGAGCAATAGACAGGCAAAGCAGAGAGGGAGACTTGTAGCTGAGAAACTGGAGTGATCGACATTTTCCTTTCTTTTCACTTCCAGTCCAAAGTTTGTCCTGGTAATATGTTATTTAAAAGGCCAGTTTTTATCTGTTGCAAATCAGCTTAGCTCTGCTGATATGATACAATTTGTCTAGTTTGGCAGTCTGAATAACTGTGCATAACTCACACCTATGTGTGTATGTGAGGAGGTGCCTAAATGGGGAAATAATAAGTTATTTAAGAACTGTTCTGCCCCAGAAGCCTTCCAGATGATTCTTGGTCAAGGTTCTGGAGGCCTTTCCCAGGCAGGACAGAACAAGGTAGGGGGGGCAGAAGGAAGAAGGTGTACTAAGGAATAAGGTCAGTTGTTGCAGGGATGCAAAATTATTTTTAAAAAATCTCTTAAAGCATTTCCTCAATAACTGTTAGCCTCACTTTAAAAGCAAATTTCTATTTTCAACTTCCCTAATTATTCAGAGACACTTTTTGGGCCACATCACTAACAATCTGTAAAGACTTTGATATCTCTTCACTTTGGTTCCATTTTAGGACTCTGTGAGCCTAATTCTTACAGATTTTTTTTTTAGAAATGTCATCTCTTGTGATTCTATATGGGCTTTTGGCACTTATTGTCCCTGGCTTTCATCATCATCAAGGTAACATTGACAAAATGGCCTTTTAAGCTCACAAAATATTCTGATTATATCCACTTGCTCTACTGCATTATGCACAGAAATAAGGAACTGCCTACAGGACGGTATGATGGAGGAAGCTTTCATACCTGTTCTGAGAAATCAGCATAACTGAAAGCCCCTATGAAACATTTGTACACAGCATGGGTAACAAAGAGAAGGAAGTAGAAATCTCCAGTACCTCACTCACTGTGATGACAAGGACATTACAGTCTAGCTCACATGACTGCATTGTAGCCGTGGATGAATATACATATATACATTTATATATTATAGAGTTGCTTTAGGAAGGACAGGGTGGGAAGGCAAGGAAGCAAGTTTCCTTGCCCTTTATGCAAGGGAGCATCAGGAATGCATAGAGCTCTACCAAGGGTTAGATGACAATCTAGCTGAGAAGTCCTGGGTCAGCGCTCGTGGGCAGATCAACACTGGAGGCCTCTCCCATGAGAGACTCCTACATATCACCTTCAGGAAGGTGTAGTAGACGGGGCTGTCTTCAAACAGCTGGAAGAAGCCCCACATTTTCAGGACCTGTTCCTCATAGGGAACCACCCTCATATCTGCTCGAAGGACAACACGGCAGGGTACAAGTAGCCCAGAAGGTTTTGGAAGTGCATTGCTGACAGCTGCCTGACACAGGTGATCGAGGTGTTGATAAGGGGAGATACTGTACTAGGCATGATGCTTATGAACTAGGAAGGACTGGTCAGGAATGTTAATTTATGGGGCAGCCAAGTCTGCTGTGACCATAAGATGGTGGCAGTCTGGAGTCTGAGAAGGGAACAAGACAAAAAGCAGGATCACAACCCCAGACTTTGGTGCGTTTGGAAACCTGCTTGGGACGATCCCATGGGATACAGTTCTGGAGAGAAGGGGGTACAGGAGAAGTGGTTAATTTTTCAAATAACACCAAACTCAAGAACAGTCCATCCCCACATGCAGGAATCAAGCAAAGGTGGCAGGAGTCCTATATAGATAAACAAGGAGTTCCTGATGGAATTCAAACTCAAAGAGTACAAGAGGTGAAAGCAGAGGCAGGTGGGCTGGGAGGAATATAGAAGCATTGTCCAAGAATGCAAGGATGGGTTTAAGAAAGCCCAAGCCCACCTAGTATTGAATCTGGTGAGGGAGATGAAGGACAACAAGAAAGACTTTCATAGGTACATCAGCAGCAAAAGACTAGGGAAGGACTGAGTGGGGCAGGGAACATGGTGATAAAGGACAAGGAAAAGGCAGATGCACTCAATGTCTTCTTCACTTTAGTCTTGACTGGTGAGATTTGCCCTCAGGAATCCCAGGCCCCTAAGATTTGTGGGAAAGTCTGGAGTAAGGAGGACTGGGAAATAGAGAGGTTCTTGAGAACTGCTAATGAAGGTCAAGAATGTAATTGGAAGTAGTCAGGATGGATTTACGAAGGTAAAATCTGGCCTACCAACCTCATAGTCTTCTACGATGAGATGACTACCTTGGTGGATCAGGGGAGAAGAGTGAATGTTGATTATCTTGCCTTTAACAATGTTTGTCACATGGTCTAGCTAAACAGCTAGAGTACATCTTAGATAGTGGGTAGTGAGGGGGATTGTAAATTGGTCGAACTGCTAGGGCTTAGGTGGTTGTGATTAGCAGCACAAAGTCCACCTGGAGTCCGGTCACCAGTGGTTCACAGTGGGGTTCAATCCAATGGACAATATGGTTTAATTTTTAATGAGATGGGTAGTGGGTCAGAGTGCTGGACATGCTGGAGTGGGTCAAGGATCATGAAGATGACTAAGAGACTGGAATATGTCTGACATGAGACAATGGACTCAGACTGAAACACAGGAATTCCCTTTTAAACATCAGAAAACACTTTTCTATTGTGAGGGTGGTCAAATCAGGAACAGGTTGCCCAGAGAGGTTATGGAGTCTCCATCCTTGGAGATAATCAACACAGTGAGCAACTGCTCTAGCTGACCATGCTCTGAGAAAAGAGATTGGCTAGGTGATCTCCAGAGGTGCTTTCCAACTTCAACATTTTTTATTTCTAAGACATGGAAGAGCCAAGTCTCCAAGAAAAGGTCCATAGAATAAATGAAAATGTTAAGATTTTTTTTCCTCAGAATAGAAATATGTAAATAACCTTCTTTGAATCCTCCAAGAAAACTTTACTCCCCCTCTATTTCCTAACCAGATGCTCATTTCATTCTGTTCAGCATATAAATACTTGGAAACAGGGGCTTGGATTGGCAGCATAGCATTGGAAGGGAAGTACTGTTTGAAGGATACAGCATAAGCAAACTGTAATAATTGTATATTATCATTAAAAAAAAAAAAAGCTTTACTTCCCACACTTATTTTCATATCCTTGTTCTTCTCTAGCAGGGCTCACTTGATGGCTCAAACCCTTTGTAGCATATTGGGAAAGGCATAAAATATGAAGTAATACAGTCTTTGGACTAATACATTTTCAAAAATGTTTCATGCCTCATTTCTCACATAAATTCTTAGGTTGCATTCAGCCTTCAAAGTGTCATTCATATTCATGAAGAAAAAAAGGCTGGTGTTCATTACTGTCACTGATAAGCTATAAGCACTGTCAGGCTTGCCCAACAGGGACTGCATCAGTACCCCTGGGAAAGTGTATTCTCATGGTGTTCCTATCACGAGGACATTGTGACCAAGAAATGGATTATAGAATGAAAATGTACGTATAGCCTTGTCTTTGCTTAGTTCTGAGGATCCTCCTGTTTTGTCTGCATTGTTAATCCTATTCACACTGTCACCCTGTGGGCTCACCATCCCAAGCAAAATGAGACAAACTGAACAAGAGCCTCTTTAGCAATCCGTTAGTGACACTTGCTGATCAGCTGGGCATTCACTCCTGGGGAAAGACAGTTGTGGCTCCTACTCACAGAGGGAGGAAAATCTCTATTTTTCAAGACCTAGGAAGATTCTCAAGCATCCCACAAGGTTCTGCCACTGCACCATGTATGCTGTGATGCCTTTAGGATGTGTCCAAGTCCCGCACAACCTAAGTAGTAAACACATTTTGACTATGGGTGTCTGCTAGTATGGATCAACCATTGCTTTGATATGCACATAGTTCTGTGTTGAAAGATTACTGAGCTCTCAAACTGTATTCAATAACATGCTACTAATTATATTTATTCATCATGCTTATGTTGGGCTTTGCTTCTTTTTCTTGCCATGTAGGTGATAAATTATGAGCAGTGGATTCCACCACGAGTTCAGAATCCGTGTGTGGCTGATAATGGTGAAATGGTATGTTGCCCTGAAAACTTCTTTTTTTATCGCTGTCTAGCAGCCTGGAAGAACACACTGTTTAACAGCATTTCCTTTACTATTTGTTACTTTCTGAAAAGCTGGTCTCTGTCCAGGTCCATGTCCACCATGACATTTTTTTATTTCGCAGAATATTTTATTATTGGTGTGGGACTCCCAGGAGCAAATCTACCTATAATCTTAACCTAGTTAGTTTGGCTCTGAAGTAATTTTTGAGTAGATGGACTACCAGACTAAAATAATGGCAACGGTTAAAGGTCACGCTAATGTATATGGGCAGGAGTGTGTGAAAGAAGTTTACAAAGTATTTGTCTACATATCGTTGACTGTGACTATAGTGACATTTTTAATATCAAATTTATCCAAAATCAGTGCATTTTACAGAACTAACTCTCTGTATAAATAGAGTAGAAAGTTCTCTATCATGTTCTATTTTAATATATTCACAGTGTACAGGAATATTACTGAAACTTTCTAAGTATTTCTATGGTACAATAGCAATAGCCCTATAGGCATAGTAAGTATATGGTAATTTTTGGCTTCTCAATATGCTCTGTATAGCTGATCATGATAAAATCACTGCAGTTCTTTGGGACAGGCAAACCAGGGGAAATTACAGAGATTAGACTTCGCCATGACTGAATTCTTTGTGCTGAGAAGTGACATGCTGTGCAAGTACTTCTGTTGAAATTAATGCAGCTACGCTTAGGAAATGGAGTACTCAACAAGAGTGCAGTTGTTGGAATCTGGCCAACAGTGTTTTACACTTATTTTCTGATTTTTTTCCTTTCTATCACCAGATTAATCTTCATAGTATCTCAGTGAGCAAAGACTTCTAAGGTATTTGGAATATCTTAGGATAAACTGGAAACATTATCAGACATGATTTAGCTATCTTTTTCTGTTTGCTCATTTTTGTAAACACATTTCTTAAATGTGTATTTCTTTGTCCATAAGTATTCAAACCCTTAATTCAAATTATTTGCAAATAATGGACAGCTTGTAATTTATTTTCCTACACAATGAGTTTTATATTTGCAGTATGTCAGCATTTTGCACGGCTATCACCCCTTATAGCAAGGAAACAAAGAATACTCTTGTTTGTTAAGGAATTCTTTGCTCATTTATAGTAAAAAAGAAGCACACCTATAATGTTCAAGTGAGCAAATGCTCATTCCCTGGAACCCAGAGGCAAAAAAGCCTTTAAACGTCCTTGGAATGAATAGCCGTATGAGTGGAGACATACTGCTCTGTGCACTATTTCCACAGTCCTCCTTGTTCAGCAACATTGCTGTTCCACAGAGAGGAAGGGTAGTGGGCAGTAGCACACATTGCTACTCCAAACAGTAGCACTGTGTCCCTTCTATGGGTAGCTCATACACAAGGGTACCACTCCCTTCTGTCATTCTCCAGACAGTGACAATTTAGAGGTACCAGCTCCCAGGTAGCAGGAGCAGCAAGTAGAAAAATGCCTGAAACTAGATGATAACATCTAACAGTTTTTCTCACTTTTGTGCATGCTTTCAATAGTTGTGGCTAAGGGTTGCTAGGACAATACAATTTATCTGATTTCTACACCAAAGAATGTTTTACCTCTGTTTGGATGTGCAGCTAAACTTTTGGCTTTGGATACTTAGGTAAACCAAAATAAAATTCTGTAAATTTAAAAGCTCTCCCATCACTTATAGATATTGAAGGAGCTTTTTTTCCCCCATTAAAGATGGTTACTTTGTTTATTATTTAGGCACATATAACGTTTAACTAACCAGAGATTCTCCCCAATGAGTGCTTTTAAAGCAAAGAGAATTAGAGTTTACCATTAATTAAATTATCTGAATAGATTATCTTTTGTTTCATCCTGATATCTCCATGATGTAAATCCAGATCATAAATCAAAGTCTTCATGTTGCCTTTGTGTAGTTACTTATAAATGAACAAATGATTATTACTACAAGAGTTCTCATCTGACAGAGTCATGTTAGCATTTTCACCTCCTTTGATACATTTTGCAAAGGCATATCACAATGGGAGACTGAAAAAAAATGGTCTTACTTGAGGAAGGCATACCAATTTCTATAGGCTGTTAAATCCCCAGACAAGTTTATACCTGGGCCAAAAAGCTTTGGTAATATAAATACTTTGTTAGAAATCCTTACAGACTGTGATATCAAACACCTAATTATGCAGGGGGGCATCCCACCTATTCTTCCGTAGCTTTCACTGTAACTCTGCTTCACTGCTACAGTTTGAATAACATACGCAATTGTCTAGCAATGTGAAGTTAACTAAATATACCTAAAACATGCTCTTCGCCTCTCTACTAAACCTCTGTTTCTGCTTACAGAACTCTTGTGTCTTTACAGTAAAATATCTGAGCCTTTAGTATACCTTCTCTCCCTTATCATTGTGACTGGGTTGTATATATCTTGTAGTACCTGAATGCTGGGGCTTCAAAAGTGCTTCATGCTAAGACTTTGTGAGAAGCCTTTAACGCGACTGAAAGCCGAGGAGTTCAGAATCTCCTAAGATCAAGCCCTGAGCAACCTTCCCAGGACACATTAGGCTGCGCTGGCAAACCTCCCTGATGACTTTGTCTCAAAGGATTATGCTTATGAGGAAGCAGGGAAGATCTATGGTGTGTGACCTAATCGTTGGGGAGAGTGCAGTGAAGGTCTCTGCACTTCTACCTTCACTTGCACCTAATTGCTTTTAATATCACCACAGATGCATTGCCACAATAGGCCAAATTCTTCACTGGAGTGAACAGGTTAACATCCATTGAAACCAGATAGTATTGTGGCAAAAAGTAGTCAGAAACAGAAATGTCATGAAACAGAGTAACGGTTTTATTCATCTCAGATATTTACTTCTGTTGTTTTTTAATGAAAAAAAATATGTAAAAGGTAGCACATGACTATGGAAATAGCTGTGGAAGTGTGAAATGTCTCTCTGATATTCACAGGGAAATTCAGAGTTAGATTGGAAGAGAACTTAAGAATTTCTGGACAGGTTTCCAGTATTACTGTTTTGAAGTAATTCAAAGTGTGTGATGGGGCTGCATATTCATGAAGTTCTTAGCTCTAGGACACAAAACCCAAGCCTTGAGTTTCACTAATAAGATATTACTGGAATGTATAATAACAGCTTGAATTATCATTCACATTGCTATCATTCAATCTCGGAAAGAAAATAAGGCCTTGGTTTAAGGAAAGCATCTCTGTTTCAGAACAGTCCCATACAATGACCGCATCTGGGTAATATTGGAGTACTAAAGAAATGTAATAGGTAAGCTATAATGCAAAGCCTGGTATAAATGTGATGCTTCTGGTGACTTGCCTTTTTCCTTTTTCATACTGGTACATTTCCTTTTTCATACAGTAGATACTGGTCACAAGAAAGCAAGCAACTTTTAAAGAATTAAAGAGAATATTGATTCTCATCATTTCTCAATCACTAATCCAAAATGCTTGTCTTTAACTGAGCTTTTCTGCCTCTCAAAATAAGCAGCATGTTACCCTTGATTTTCATTTGTGAGTTTTTAAATACTTTTTGTATCTCTGTTTTGTTTGCCAGGGTACAGAACCAGATGATAAAGCAGAGTCCATGGGAACATTAAAACGATTGCAGAAATTGGTCCGAACCAAAAAAGCTAGTACGCATAGCATGGAGGATGTCAAACATGTTTTGATTCCCCTCAGTAAGTGAAGCACTCTAGCAGCGTTCTTTCCAACATTTGGTAAATGGCACTGTATTGAACATAACTATAAACAATCCTGTCCTGGTCTGTCATTTACCACCTACAATCTCCAACCCCCAGCCGAGGTGTTACTGTGATACCACTTTAGTGCTGACTTCCTCATGGTGTGAAATCCTGTTTCCTGTCACACTAGCTTGAGTTTTGTAATAGCGTATCTTGTAAGCAGGGATTTAGCTAAATAGACTTGTATAACAGGGGGCCTGTGTGCTGGGGACAGTATGTTTTTAGAGTGGTTCCCAGTTTTGTATCACATTTCATATGAGGAAGGCAAAACTCACAAATGCAAAGAAATCATTCAGTATTGATCACTGAGCCGGTAGCACCTGGGAGTGCAAGAAGGTCTATGGTATGATAAGCAAGTCAGCCTTTCATCATACCCGATTGCCTCAGGCAATAAGACATAGGTATTTTTAACTAATGCTGAACTCAGGTTATTTTCATGAATCTCCTATAGCTCACTGATCTGACTGCGCAGCACTTCTTCATCTGAACTCATTTTGCCAACATTAATTTAGCAGTGCATGCATTTGATGTACAGTGTGTTTGTGTATATGATTATTTTTAAACTAATACTTACAAAATGAGTTCAGACTGCCTAAGGAACTGCTACTCCAGCCAAATCATTGTTGGAGTTGAAACATAACAAAAGTAAGAGTTTAGCAACTGCTTTTAAACTTTCACATATAGACTGGGAAGGAATTACTCAGAAAAACTTCCTAAATTTTTCCAGTACTTAAACCAAATTCATGTTCTCTGCAAATTTCCTTAGCAAAATTTCATGTTCACTGCAGAATCAATATAGTCATCCAAGCTTTTGCAGGAACATTGCAAATTTACCAAATGGAGAATAAATCTTGCTTTTGGCTCGGGTATCTGACCCAATGCAGTTTTTTTCCATCTCCCTAATTATGATTATTATTTGAGTTTTTCTTTTTCTTTTTTTATGTAGTCCTTGTCTGTTTCATTGTTTACAATGCAGCAGAATACATTTAAGAAAAAATACAGTATTTTTGTATGAATTGCACTGTATTATAACAGAAGTATATTTTTGCATTTTTAAAGATACATGGGAAGATGCTTATCTCTCTGAAGAGGATGAGGAAACAATAACTTCTTGCATGAAACTGTCAAAGCCTCAGGAAAAGAAGATCTGGAAAGACAATGTGAGGAGAAAAGAAGAGATTGAGACTAGGTCAGATTTTATTTCTGCTTCTTTGGGCCGATCTTACACTTCCAGACTGAACAATTTAGGGACAATTTCAATCCATTCAGAAACTGAATTTCACTTGTGGAGTGACTGGAAGCCATTTCCTGATAACCAGCTCTGTCCTTGTGATTTCTTGATTTCAAAAATAGAAGAATGGGAAAACTGTACTTGTTCTTCTCATCACCCCCATCTTACATACTCCTTAACTGATATGGATCTACAGTACTCCTGGGTAAGTGGTTCCTTTTGTGCTCAAATGCCTAAGAAGAACATTTTGCTCTGATTTAGCATTAAAGAGATGCTATCATTTTCCAAGCAGTTATGAAATGCAGGAAACCAAATTTACCTTTCAGCTGAATGGCCATGACTGTTGTACAGGCTAACACAAGGGGTTTCATATAGTTCTGCATCGTTCATTTTGAACCATGCAGATGCCAACAGCATGTAGTTGGAAGACTTTACACCATTCTGTTTCTCATCAGATGCAC
>VZSV01000027.1:6563399-6582309 GCA_013398735.1 Nothocercus julius | reverse complement strand
TGGATGGCAGCGCAGCCCTCTGGGCTGTCAGCTGCTCCTCCCAGTTTGGTACCATCAGCAAACTTGCTGAGGGAGCCCTCCATCCCTTCATCCAGGTCGTTAATGAATAAATTGAAGAGGACTGGGCCGAGGACTGACCCCTGGGGGACACCGCTAACCAAATGATCCAGTGATTGAGGATGTAGATAATGCAGATTCAATTCCCTACACTTTTGTGGACTTCCTATGTGAGGTTCTCCTACTAGACAAATCACTTGCCTGCCTCAGGCCCCATATGCATGATGGGGATAGTGTGTTGTTTTGCACGTTAGATGGTTGTTGCAAGAATAAGAACACACATTCCCTTTTACGCCACCGGAGAGCAGGAGTTCAAACATTATTTGCAGACTCCAGTGCTTCCATTCAGATTCATCCTTCATGTTGAATGAATCAAAGATTAAGTGGAGAAAAAGTAATAAATAATCATATAATTAAAAGCCATCATAAAATATATATGCAAAGAGATGAGATTTAGGTTGCAGACAACTTTAATTTGCCTTCCTAAAGTCCTTGATCATTGATTTTAAAACTTTATTGTTATTATTGTTTTGTGTGTGTGTGTATGTATGATATCTGAGAGTGATTTTATCATTTGGGTTTACAGGAGTGATTGATCCCAAAAATGGTTCAAAGATTTTTGTGAACCTTATCCTTCCGAAATAGAGGAGCTACCTCACAGTTTTACCAATCTTTACCAGTTTTTATGCATATAAACTTTTTTTTTTTTGCTGTAAACCAGCAGATCTAAAGATAACTTTCAGAGTTTTGCTCCTCCTTGAGTGAGACTTGGTTGAGTTCTCCAGACTTTTTTTCCAGTCTGTAGCTCAGCAGAAGATCATGGAGCAGTTGGGAGGGAAAACTTTTTAGCTTTTTCATCTACATCTGCTTTCCTTGGCAGCAGTAAGGCAAGGACCTTGGAGATGCACAAGACAATGTGTGTGAAAGAAGTAAAAAGGATTAGAGTAAGGTAATAAAAAAACTCTCTAGAGAAGTGGTATGCAAGGACTGAGCCAAAACATTCAAATACTTTGTTGAGAAGAGGGTGGAAAAAGAGTTTGATAATACACTGAAAGTAATCAAGGTTGGCAGAGGGGACTTAGGACAAAAGTGTTCGTACTTGTGAAAAGGCAAAGTATGTGTCTGTCTTTTCCATGCAATGCAGATTTTGGATATAGAGGAGGCCCTTCCCATTCCACCCTCTCTGCCCCCCAAGATAACTTAATGAAACATGCTTAATTATGTTATATATTAAGTACTATGACTGTTCCTGTGAGTGCTATTAGCCCACAGTAAGCCTGAGATAAAACGCATTATATTAAACCCTTAATGAAATAAATTTATGTGAATGTGTTTTACTTCATCTTTGTGATGGGCTAAGAGCACATCCCCAGTCAGTTAGTGAGGCACAGCTGACTTGAGGCAATTTATTCAATTCTGATTATTCATCCCGAGCCTGAAGCATCCTAGTGAAGCCAAAGGAGCCTGTTGCCATCAAGGTAGATGCTTCCTTTGAGCACAGCTAACCCTAAGGGCTTTTTTTTTCAGGCCTCCCCTTCTGCACAGGGGAGCTCAGCACCACCTGCAGTCCGCCCCATTTCCCAGCCATGGATGGGTAGGAGATCGCAGGTTAGGCCAGCCAGCTGCATGTGCCAAGCAGACTCAGCTCGGGAGAGGGACCTTCATACACTGAGATTCAGGCCTTGAAATGCAGAGGTGTGAGATGCAAATCACTTGTGTGAGTCCTCTCCTCAGTGGGAGATCTACCTACAGATTTGGCAGATCTGTGGGTAGAACTAGTTTGACTAACATTACTGATTGATTTTGAAGATACTGCCATTAATGTTAGTACTGTAATCAGGCATTCAAACTGCTGAGCCCAGAGCTTCTCTACACAGCGCTGCAAGAAAAAGAAAATCAAATGTAAGATTGAAAATCATGTATGTTTGTCAATGAAGCATTTTTGTGTTTCTGCTGGTTATCAATCGACTGTCATCACATCAACTAGATGGGTAGAAAGAAGATAACTACAAATAAAGACATCCTGTCCCCTTTTCTGTCACAAATTCTGATTTTTTAGCCACTTGAAACCATGTTGAAGAAGAAAGGGAGAATAGCCTTTTTCCAGTAGAAGCAAAGTGAGATTTTGGAGTCCCGCAAATGCTTTTCAAATTAGCATTTAAGCAGCAGTTCTAATGCTGTGGTGGTGCAGCAGCTTAACTTTCTGCCATCAGTGAAGAAATTCAGCAGGAGATGTTTACCGGTAAAAGATGTCTCAAACTACAAAGAGTTTCCTGACTGAAGGCTGTGCATTAGAGTTAATCAGAATTTACTTTTGTTGATCTTGATTCTAATCAGAGATAGGCAGACGTCATGTACGTACCTAGAAAAAATCCCTTGCTGCATTGCCACTTGTGCGCTAACCTGATCTTCAAAACAGCGAATGAAGAATGTCTTGTTTTGCACGTAAGATTAACACAGAGAGCCTAAATTTCTATATGTTCCTATATGAGTTCCTTCCCTTTATCAAAAATCTCACATTTGGGCTTTCTGAATAGATGTGCAAGGCAGCAATCATTCTTTATATATAAATGCATTTCAGGAAGGCTGAACTACAGCTGTAGAAACCTGCAAATTAAATGCAAACCTGATTAGTAATCCCAGTGCTCACTAGCAGAATCCAGTGAGACATTCTAGGCATGACCATTGCAATGCAGCTTCTACCTTTTAACATTCACTCTGGGATAGAGTGCTGTTCACATGCATACCTGAACCCTCAGCAGAATCATCCTGCCAGCTACTTTCTGTTATTTGTCACAGACAGTAAAATGTGTTCTGCTTACAATAAATTGTACAGGAAAACCACCAGTGACGCGCGTATATCTGCTGGAAATTATTACACGGATGCTGGATAAGCTTGTGGTTGCAAGATACCCACCTTGCTGACTTTGAGTTTTCCCAACAGGAATATCTGGAAGATATAAATACAACTTTGGGTCTTACTCTTGAAGGTAATAAGAAAGGGAGATGTTCAACAGATGAAAGCCAGTCCCCTTGAGAATCCTTCCGTCACTGTCCTTCTGTATGTCTTTCTATTAGTGTTAGTGCTAACCTGACATAGCATAGGCATGACTGATGTGTTCATCTAAGGTTAATACAAGAGAGTGTGTTGGGATCAAAGTTTGAGATAACTTTCTCGTACTTCATTACCTCTTTAGGCCAGGAGTTGTTGGAAGCCTTCCAAGGACGTATTCTGAGGGCCTGGCAAAGAGACACTTTTTCTTACTCAGTGGCAACTGCTGTTTGTACCAGACATGCCTTTAAATTCAGTGGGAGCTTTGGTCGTGATGCTCTGTAGCCTGTCCCTGCTATATTTCACTGCGATTACATTGACCTTAGTGGAAAAGGATTAGCATAAAAGAAGAAGGAAACACAGAATTATTTTTTTCAGGAAGAGAAGGAAGATTGAGAGTCTCTGAGAAGCTGAATCCAGAATTCCAGAGACTCTGTGTGATGAGGGTATTCCTGTTGCTCTGCATCATGACTGCGGCCTAAAAAACCTTACCCTCTGTTGTTGTTCCCTGATGTTTTAGTAAATGTATGACATGATTCTGAATTATTTTGAGAAGATCGAGTTTTTGATGCAAACTTGAAATACTTAGTTATTAACTTTGCTGAATAGCCAGTTTCTGCAGGTTTTGTGGGAGTTATACTTTGTACAAGAAAGAATGTTTCTTGCTATAGGGTCCAGAAAAAAAAAGATGATTTTCAACTCTCAACTAAATCAAGGCTGTAGACTTAAAATGTTCTTTAATCCTGTCTTGTCTCTTAAAGATTCAGAGTTTCTGTGGCTTCTTCATTTTTTCTTTTGATAATAAGCATATGGGTGCCTATTCAATAGGAAATTACACGCTTTGCTGCATGAAAAAAAAAAAAAAGTAAGCATAACAGACCAATTTGAAGGGCTAAATAATGCATGCTTACAGTTTGCAATGAGTTTGAAAGTTGGGACCTTAAGGATCCAGCTCTGTTCCACAGAAGCTTCATGGAAAATCACAGCCTCAGTCTTTAGAGTTGAAAGAAAAAAAAGACAGTGTTTAGTCTAAATAATTCCTGCAACATCTGGCTCCTTTCATGGGCTACTGCAAGGGAGGAAGGGCTTAACTTTTTTGCACTTGCTCCTTTTAGTTTCTGTGGGGTCTTTGCTATGTTCATTTGTGGAGCAAACAAGGTCTGTGCTGGCAGGTAACAGCGACTGTAACTGTGGCTGGCCCTTGCATAGGTTAGAGCAGGAGAGCTACGTATCTAGCTCTGTTCTGACCCATAACTAATACATTTGAGGAAATCATGTTCTGCTCATGATAATTTCTTGAGGAAATAAGGACTAAATTTGTCCAGTAAATTATTCACTGCAAATTATTCATTCAGCTGTACTTGCTATTCTGAGACTTCTGCAATATCAAACAAGCTAGATCACACAGAAGGAGAGGCATGGCTGTAAAAGTAGTGATTTCTTCTCCATTACAAACCAAATTTAATTAAACCATTTAATTAAACCAAAAACAAACAAACAAACACCCCCCCACACACACACACACACACACAGTTTAGGAATGCTTGGACTGCCTAAAATAAACGAAAGCAATGTGCAGTGCAAAGGTATCTCTGAGTATCTGTTTAAATTATGGGCCAGATTTGTATGATGTGGCCTAGAAGTGGCCTCTCCTTTCAAGGCAGGGTAACTGGATGGAGCCACTGAGACGATATGACACCGTCACTGCATTTGGCATTATGTGGGAGGCACATAAAGTACTCAAGTAGCCAGGGCTATCTATTTTTTAAAACTGAATACAGATTACAGATACAGATTACAGATTTGTAAGAGACAACATACATTATTGTCATAATATATATGTCAGAGAGAATAATTCTCATGGGTTCTTCATAACTATTTGTAAGTAGAAAATTTCTTTTCTTCCCATAAGATTTTCCAGAGAGAAGAGTAGCATTTGCTGGGAATTTCAGAATGGAGTTCAAGTCCCATCAAATTCATCTGAAAAACTTCTATTGATTTCATGGGATTTGGATCAGGCTCAAAGAGCAGCAAGAAAAAAGAGCAAATTCCCTGTAATCATGTCTAACAGAAAACAGAATATGAGAATTTTTATTTTAATTTTACATACACATACATTCTTCTTTGAAAATCAGCTTGAAATACAGAGAATATAAGAATTCAAACTTGTTAATAATTTTTAATTCAAAAAAGCCTTCTTTGAAATGGTTAACTAAATTAAGTGAGCTTAGCATTATATACGTTTGATTTTTCTTCACTTTGCTACTTTTTAAAACCAGTGTGTGGGTCAACTTTCCAAGGGCAAGAACATAATCAGGTCAGCTTTCAAGCTGCTATAATTTTTCTGATATGTGGATGAGGAAAGGAAATAGATACGGGTGGGTACTATATCTCTTGAAATGGCCTCTTTCTTCCTGTTTAACAATAAATATTCTACAGAAAGGAAGCTCATATATTACTTTTCAGATGAGTTCCCATTTTATTAATCATGAAGATTTTAACAGTGGCCTGAGACAGGAAACCACAGTCTAATGATCAGCACACTCTGATATAATCCCAATGTTTGGATCAGATTATAAAAGAAAAGCAATATAGTGCATTGTACATCTGTGCAGATAAATAATACAGTTTCTATAACAACATATAGAAATTACCGTACTGAATTACCAAGGTTGATTAAATATTCATGATGAAACCTTCTTATAGTATGAAATGCAAATGTACTTTTCAAATGTTGTTATCACATATATGAAAGAAACATACCCCTCACAGGCTATTATTGTTATTATAATGTAATATTTTACTATATTAAGTATAGCATGATAACATAAAATGTTACAAACATTTTGAAAAAAAATGCAATTTCACCAGAATTTTCTTTCTTTTTTTTTTCAGAATTTTCTTTCTTTTTTCTTTTCTTTTTTTTTTCTTTCTACAACTTACTTTGGAATAGCTTATATAGTCCATTTGTAGAACATTAAACTAAACATTAACTAAACATTACCTTCCATTAAATATAATGGAAGCTGTATGTGTGACTCCGAAGTTTTGCGTTTGAAACTGAAAATTTGTCTTTCAGCAGAAAGAAGGGAATTTTGAATCATTTCTGGATTTGTGGGCAAGGATACACAATCAAATAAGTTATATTTTGGATGCTCAAGACGTTTTTGTTTGTCTTTGGCAAATAATATCACATAATGAAGCAGAAATTCAAACCTAAGTCTTAATACCTCCTGTTTTCATTTAGCCTCTTGGCTGTGTTTAAAGGCAGCTTAAAGGACTTCAGTTTGTTGTGCTCCTCTGACTGTGTTGTGATTGCTCTATAAGACCTGCTAACTTTGTCCTCAAAGCAATGACAGTGGAGGACTGAGAAGCGCCATTTTAAGGTGTCCAGATTTTGTGATAAAAGGCCAAAAATTATTCCAACATAAAAAAAAGGGGCAAAACAAAATCACATGGCTTTAGAAAGTGTCCTTACTCTCCTGAATGGTGTCTTTAATGTCTTTGCAGTTACTGCACAGCTGTAGCGCTACGAGAGAAAGGGAGGAGCTGCTGAACAGCTCACCCAGGTAGCACAGTGCAAATATTCCAAGGATTGCTCGATGTCCAAACAGCAGTACAACCTCTTCACACGCGACTGCCAGTGCAAGCTGAGACGGGGGGTGCAGTTAGTGCCAACAAGGCTGAGGAGGGGAAATTAGAGAAGAGGTGGGGTTTTTTGAGGTTGTGCAAAGATCTGCTAGTGACACAGGGGGAAATGCCCTTAAAGCATTCTCACTCTGAACCCTGTCCCCGTCTTCGATGAATCTCCTAGTGCCCTTTTCTCTTTCCTCGTCACTTCCTCTCATCCTTCCTCTCTTCCTCCCCACACAAATATTTCAACTTGCTCACCCATTCTGCTAAGCTGAAGTCACATCCTGACAGAATAAGGAACTGCTGTGCATTGTGCACCGAGTCTTGTCGTACTCAGTGTGGCTACAGTCCACAGGTCGTTGCCCATCATTTGGATAAATCTGAATTAAACATGTTGAAGAGAAAACCATCCAACGTGTCTGATAAGGAGAAGAGTCAAAAGCCAAAGGTAGGAACATTTATGTTATACTAACAATAAAGGGAATTCTTCACAACTTTTAAGAAGAGTGTTTAAAAGGTGTTTGAAAGGGTCCAAGACTCGTTGCCAGGAAGCAGAATAGCTCTGAAGATTTTGCAGTCTCTACAGAAATGTGGACCTGGAAAATATGACCGTGAGTGCTTCAGGATTTCCTTATGTGCTGGACAGTGCTTCAGTGGTATAATCTCAAGAATATCATGCTTCACAGGTATATTCTAAGCTGTGTATACTCAGTTTAGAAATGTAATGATCCAATTCAAGGAATCATTTTTATGAAGCTGCTGTGGTTGTGCTACAGAGTCCCGGTAGGGGTCTTTGTCCATTATGATAGATTCTGCACCAGTGTTTTAACAGAGGCTCACAAAAATCCCCATCTCCCTTTTCACCTGTGATAAACTGAGGATGTCCTGAGAAAGCATGTCAGAATTAGTGAAGGATAAGAGACACTATTAGGTTTGTACCTTATTTTGATAAATTTGCTTTTTTTGTTGTCATAACGAAAAGAGAAAAGGGCCCTTGACAATCACTTTTTTCATCACCGTCATTTTTCTGGAAATCTATATCATTTCAGCTTGAAAGAAATACACTGATTAATTTGATAATGTGCTACAGAGGACTCACTACAATCTAAAGTTACAAGGCAGAAAGTAAGAGTTTTCCAAGATGCATAAGGATTTATCCCACCTTGGGAATTTATCTCAGTCCCTGGGACTGGGTGCAGAATGGGCTTTAAAAGTATATCGCGAGCACGGAGAAAAATGACTGCTGTTAGACCTAAACCCTTTCGTTTTCATTTCTATTTCAATTTACCACTGCTGAAAATTTAACTAAGATTAGAAAGCCCTTTTCAGCATCTCCCTGCTCTTGGTAACTCAGTGTTGACTAGTTTATAGACCGATCTTACTGTTTAGGAGTAGACCTTATTTCATGACTTATGGTACTGAAAGATTACTGCAGACCATTTCATCAAGAATGTTTTCTGGTTTTGCCTAGCACGAGCTTTTATGCATCACACTTGCAGTTTTAGACTATGACTCATTAACGATTAAAATTAATGTTGTTTTTTTTCCGTGGTTTTGAAACAGCTCGAGATTATTCACTTGTATGTTTTTAAGCATTTAAATTGTTTATGTTTATGTTTTATATATTTATTTTCTTATATTCAATTAGCATGCTGTATTTTATAAGTAGGGAAGTAGTATAAATATTAGCTAATGAAACTATAGGTTAAGCAAAAAATGAGCACAAGACACTCAGTGTCTTTTCTATCAAATATTTGCAAAATCTAGATTTGGTCATTCTTGTTCCAGAGTAATACTTTCCTTAACCATCCTTTTCCACACAGATAGTTATTCATTCATGAGTGCATGTTATGCTATTAAAATGCTGACGTGGTGGCTTCTCAAAAAAAAACAAAAAAAGGTTCAAAGATTTGATTCACCATATGTGTAAAGTGGGGATAAAATGTATCTAAACAGAATGCTGGATTGTCAAACCTGTTGGCTTTGCTGTGCTGACCCTGTCTTATTGTGAAGGTTTACAAAAAAAATGAAAGATCCTGGTGAAGTGGCTCAAAATTGAAACACTTTTGTACTACTACTGTAGGACTACTTTTGCACAAAAATGTGTGAACTTTCCACAATGAGGTTTTTTTTTTTTTTTTTTTTNAAAAAAAAAAAAAAAAAAAAAAAGTGTATGGGAGGATAGAGTCCTGCCATTACACAAAATATGTTATCTTAGTTCATTGAAGCACGTTTCAAAATGTGCATCATTTAAGCAAGGTAAATACTTAGCTTACTCAATGCAGAATTGGGTAATATCGGGTGCAGGTCTTTACATCATGGCAGAAGTTACAGAATTTCACAAGTGACCCCCTTAGGTAATTTCCTGGCGAAACTGCTTTTACGTAGCAAAATCATGTATCTCCTTATATTCCTAGGGCGGGATGTTGTTGTTGCAGTGGGGACCTTGGGCTTTTTTACCTAACCTTTAGGTCTTAGGCATCCTGGTGCATCCAAGACATCCACAGGGAGCTGGCGGATAGGACACGACACCAGTGGGAGAGCCATAAGCTGGAGTGGTGAATGAAGGTCAGGTCTGCTACTTTGGGCCCACTAAGATGATCCCCAAACTATCTTTTTAGGCAATTGAATCTTTGCACAGTAAGCAGTTGTTTTTACTGTAATTCTGTGAACTTCTGTGAATTAAGTCTTTCACCGGACTTTTAATTTTAAGCTTTTTTTTTTTTTGGCATTACTTTCTAATGTGAAATTTAGATGTATCTACCTGATGCCCATGTAGGGGACATTCAGTTATCCCCTTTAATGGGGATGAGGGAAGACCATGAAAGGCTGGTGTCAAAATCCCATCCAGGCAATCTGCTGTCCTTGTCTATATAAAGCTTTTCATAGTGGCGGGCAAGTCAATGGGCAGCACAGGAGTAGCACAGATTTTTTGTATCTAGGTGCCAGTTCCTAGCGCGAAATGCATTTACTTGACTTTTTTTTTTTTTTTTGTAGTGCTTAAGGAACTCTTGCACATGTGTTACATGCTGGTTAGATAAGTAGCATCTTACAGCTGTCAGTTGCTGCTATTAAAAGGCTGATCCTTTTCCACTGCTATGAAATATCTGTGTTCATAGTTATCATTTATAGAGCAATTATTCCTTACAGAGTATTTCTATAGTACTACAGTACTATAGTAATCACTTTGCATTTCTGACAGTTTATGCATATTCAGGGATATATATGTTGTAGAACAAGTATATGTTTTATATTAAAAAAATAGACTTTTTTCTGGCAAAAATTTGCTACACCTGGTGCAATTCCAAAGGTATCTCATAAAATTGTCTCATAAAATATGAAGAAAAATTATGAGTTTTGCAAGGAGTGGATTCTGACAATTTTTTAGTTTTTAAATCTAGCTGTTAAATTGACTACCAGGTTGTGAGAGATGTATTTTCAAAAGAAGATACTGGAGGGATTCTGATCTTTTGCGAATGCTTAACATTGTAGCTGCACTTCCTGCTGTGGAATTATCCACTCGTACCGTACACATCAGCTGAGGACCCGGTCAGTTGAAATGTAACGGAAAAGTCCTAAGGCTTAAAAATACCGTGCATATTATTGGAGAAATTCAATTTAACTGTAGGGTTCAGCTGTCTCTTTCAAGCCTGCCCTCTTTCTAATCTAACCTCTCTCTCTGTCCAGGTCCTTAAATGACTTTTCTGTCCTGATGGAGCCTGAGCACCTCCCATCAACGCATCCAGAAATAGGCAGCTCTTTCAGCACCTCCTTTCTGTCCTCCCCAGCCCCCGTTTCTTTGCACTCAGCTCGGACAGGGCTTGGTTTATTTGGTGTAGTCCTTCTGAGCTGTGGTATTATTTGTGGGTTGGAAAAGGTCAAACGAACCTATGGTTCATGGTCACACCAAGCTCCCCGAGTCGGCTTCCGACCCGTCAGCTCACTGCAGCGATAGTCTAAATGTGGAGCCTTAGCTGCAGAGTATGAGATTATTACAGCAAGTGGGGAAATGGATGCTTTTTCTAGGCGTATTTCAGCTATAGGTTTGTGCAGCCTGTCCCAACACTTCTCAGAGAGCTGAGGAGACCAGTTGGTTTCAACAGTCTCTGAAATGACCCTGATTTTGGACTTTGACCCTTATGACATTATAGATTTCTGAATATCTGTCTGGGGAGCAATGTGAAGCAGGTTTAGAAAGGCAGTAAGAAAATCATTCTAAGAGATAACATAGGATCAGGTCCTCTCCTTTATATCTTTCGGGCAGCACCATGCCCTGGCACCACAAGAAAAAAAAAAAAAAAAAAAAAAAAGGTATTCCTCTTGTTAAAGCATTTTGCAGCTACTCTGCATTGCACTTTGTGCTGTTCTACATTGCAGTCTTTTGCATTTGCACCTTTGACCAGGTGTAAATGATAGTGGGAGGTGCAAATAATCTGTAAAACCTTGCTGCACACTTGCACACTTCACACAATATAATGTGCTAAACAGAATCTATTCCTGTCTTTATCTCTCTGAAATTCCTACAGATAAACTTGAGAACTGCATGATGATTCTTGACTTTAGTTCAAGCTGTAGCAAATACAACTTCATGCCATTTTTTCCCCAGCTCGACTGAAGAAAGTCTCGTGTCATTATTTTACATGACAGCTGAGCTAAGTTTATGCTAAAGGTTTGAGACGTTTTAGTTCTCCTATACTGCTTCCAAATAAGCTTAGTGCTTGACACTCTGCTTAGTTTCATGTTCAACCCCTGACAATTCAGGGTCAGTGTCAATGTATTTTGTTTAATCAAAACATGTTCAATCTTCTAATTACATTGCTGTTAATTTATGACTTAAGCTGATAAATTATTATTTATCTCCAGGGTTACAAAATAAAAAGGCAAATCTGATACAAGATAATGTTTTACTGTGCAACTTTATTCCCTAATATATACTATATATATTATGTATATTATTACACTCTTTTATACCATTAATTTTACTTTTATAAGCTTCAAATTAAACCTGCCTCCATAGACATCATTGCACATTCTGCCAAAGATTAAATAAGGCCAGGATTTGCACTTTGCATATATTCTTCACAGAAGGCCTGATCCCAAAGACACTTAAATGAATAAATTAGCGGTGATCCCATTGATTTCAATGGGATTTGTCATCTGAGTAAAGTTTATCACTTGCCTAAGTGTTTGGAGCCTATAGTGCAGGATCTATCGAGATCCTGTAAGCAAGTTTTCGGATGCTGCTTTTTTCTCCAACTGTCTTGTGCCACATTCTCTAATGGGAAATACATATTAAAGAAATGAAACTGGAAAATAGGTACAGCAAACCTAAACACCAAATATAATTCATGACATAATTAGATCTTCTGTAGAACAAGATCTGCACTGAAGAGATTGCTCAGTGCTAATGAATATTAAATAGGATTTATCTTTGAGTGGGGAAAGCTGAGGTTTTAATTTTTTTTCAAAGGTATAGACTGGTACAGTTCTGAAAATAGCAAGTTTTATATTCTTTTCTTTCCCCCTGAAATTTTGAGTGCATAATAAATGAGCCCGTGTTAATGTCACAGATGCTAATTTTCACAACCATGACTGAAGTGATGTTCGCTTCCATTTGCATTTCATTCTAACAATGATGAGAGGTGATGAGTTGATGATAAGCTGTTTTCACCGTACTGCCCGCTGTGCAAATTTATGCTCATAGGCAAAGATGACACATAGTTCTGTCATTAAAGGTCTTTACTGCATTGCCTCTTGAAGAAAGACCGTTTGTCAAAATACATTTGAACTCTGTTAAAATAACCAGACGCCCATGACAACATCTGGGAAGTAGTTTTCAGAATCTGGTTTAGAGTGGAAGTACCTGTAAGCCTTCATCCGAAAAGGTCTGGAGAACTAAAAAGAATGATACTGGAAATAACCATGTATGTGTAGATGGGGAAAAAAAGGAATTGCAGGTGACTCTTCAGAAGGTGTTTTCTGTTTCCCTTAGGCTTCATAAAAAAAAAAAAGATAGAACAAGGTTAACCTTGGATTATTTTTCTTGTGAGAGTGGAAGGTTTCTCTTTTCTTTATATGTATTAGGATCTTGTTTCTCATGGTTGATCATTAGCCAAAATACACTCTTTTTTTCCATCAACAGCAGGCTCAGAAAGTTGTTTGTTTGTTTGTTTGTTTGTTTGTTTGTTTGTTTTCAGGCTGTTTGTGTCTTAATGTATATGTTAATGTGTAACTCAGGAAAAGTTCCAAAATTCTGGGTTTTGTACGTGTGAGTTCTTGGCGGGAAAAGACCAGTCTTCTCCCCCTTGCCAGTAGGTAGATGAGGATGCCCAGACTCCCATTTTGTTGTTCAGATTGATACACAGGCACACTGAGGGCTTTTACACAACTATTGACTACCTCACCTGTCAGAGGAAAAAGCAAGGAACATTTGTGGCCTGATCCAGTCCTGACCTCTTTTGTGGCAAAGAATTCTCTTGATTATAGCACCTTTCAAATATTGACCTACTTTGAGGAAAAAATAATTCCTTGCCTTGATTCTGCATCATTAGCCAGGCTTAAATCCATAAATATTGGAGTATTTTAAAACAAGTGAAAGCCAGTTTCCTGAAGGAAACATTTTCACAATGAAATAAAACTTTTGCTTACAATAAATAAAGCTGAATTTGTTAACTTAGCAGGTGTTTATTGTTTGTTTCTCTAAGCAAGCAAAAGCATTTCAAACAGCATGCTAATTTTGAAAACTGGACTATCAACTGTTGTTGCATACAGCCAACTACAACTGTTGCATAAGGGGACCAGCTTATAACTCCACTCTCCAATAAATACTGCAACATAAATAGTAAGATGAAATAAATCACTATTCATCCACTGAAACCTATTTATCTCCTAATTCTTTAAGTAGTTTTGTAGAGCATTTGACATGTTTCAATGTCATGTTTCTCCAGAAGACATGAAATCAAACATTGGCCAAGAGACCCATCACTGCTTGAAAAATAGCAGTAGCTGTATAGGGACAGGAAAGGCAGAGGATGTGGCCTACAGTGCTTCGTCAGCTTAAAACATTCTTCTAGTAATCTACGTCAGTATGTATTCCAGCTTTAAGTCATTATAAGGTAACCACTGCCCAGGAGGTATTAGCAATTTGTGTATGGCTACAAAAATATTAGCCAGAAGAATCAGCCATTTGAGGTGGGCTGGATTCACAGGTGATAACTATTTAAGGGAAAAAAAAAAAAAAAAGAGTATTCTGGGCCTCTGTCCTCATAATATCCCTCAACCTTTATCTTTTGAAAGCTTGCAGTAGAGACAGCAGAGTTACTTTTGGTATTAGGAACAGTTGTTGCACTGTTTTCCACAAATTAGCAATGTCAGTGATTTTGCTCTACTAAGTTCCTCTACTTGGTTATACTGGCTTCATTCAAAGCCAGTTTTGTGGGATTGTTTTTCTAGTATGCTGAAAGGTAATGAAATACCTGAGTGCTTGGTTTGGGGTTTTTTCTCATAGGATCTCCGGGGAGAAAAATTACCAAAGGAGCATTGTAAAACCCGAAAGCAAGAGAAAACGCTAGTGCAGTGTCTTGTTTTCCCTCTTTCATTACGTCTGAGGCTGAGATGGAGCTTTATCACAGATAGCCTGTAGCAGTGAGATAAAGGAATCCACTTTGCTTAGCAACAGCACAGCACGGCAGATGTGTGAAGATGAGATGACGAGTTGGCTGAGGCAGCTGAAAAAGCTCATGAAGCTCCATTCTCCGCTGTCTTCACCTGGGCAAAGTGGATGTTGAGCTCTACCACTCATGAATTGCTTCCATCCCACAGCTCAGCTGTTTTTCTCTCATTATTTTGTCTGTTTGTCTCCTTTTTAAGGTCAGCTATGAAGCCCAGAAAGGGCTTTACAGAGTCAAGGAGAGTATGCGGTTCACTGGTGGATGAACAGCTCAGAGCCCGTGAAGTGGGGGTGTAAAACGACTGTTGACGGTCGAGCGGGAAGTCAGTTGTGGTCACAGGAATGAGGCAAGGGTGTTTTGATACTGTCTGGTGGGATATTTCCATGGCTTTCTTCCCTACTCTGTAGCTCTGCAGGGGCTCTAACATTTGCTTGATGAATGTCTTTTTGTTGAGTTGGAGGATATTTCGATATGGGTAAAGTCTGTGAGAAACACGTGTGCGGGATTCTTGTTAGCATCTGAGCGTATGAAAAGTACGGAATGGTTCCTATCTGCTCATGAAGCCTTAAAACCTTGTAGCTGGCGTAATCACTTGACAGCCCTAGACCTTAGCGGAGTCCCTCTAGGACCTGGAGGATGTGGGCTTCACATATCGGCCAGAAGTTTGTACTCGTGTCTGTGTCTTGGTAGACTCATCTCACTTGTGTGGCTGTCTGTCACTGTTTTCATAGAGGCTGGAGAAGCAGGAGGGCAAGAAAAGCTTAGTTTTGGTTTTGTCCTGCGTCACAATGAAAATACAGTTCAAGTTTCTGTTCAGTTGTCTTCTGTCTTCTGTGAAATGAAGCTGTAGTTTTTCCACTGAGCTGCAATCTCAATAACCCCACTGCCACAGAGATAATTGAATGGAGAGAGGGGAACTGCTGCTCCAGCACTAGACTTATACCATTTGCTGTATCCAGCATCCCTGGGGAGCTGTTGCTCGTATTCACCTACTTCTAGTATAAAAATGTCCTGAATGGAATTAGGATGTTATCTTGTCTTCAGAAGACTTTTTTTTTTTTTTTTTTTCCTGGTATTGCTGTTATGGAACCTACACTACAAAAGAAATAAACCCAGAGTTTAACTTATCATGTCTTCTGTGCTAAGAAGTATTTCTAAGCATTGCTAAGTCACTAAGAAAGCTTGAGCTGCAAGCCATCTTTCAGCTTAGTGGTCCCAATGCCAAAAGCTTATCAAATAGATTTTGTGAATTCAAACTTCCTATAAGCATATCTTAGTTTCCCAGGCATATTTTATGTGTGTACATGCAGTTGGGAGGCTGCAACAAAATGACAAGTGTGCCAGTACCTTCAGTGGGATGGTAAGGACAACTATGGCCCACTCAAGACAATAAGTAAATGAAGGAAATCAGCCTTCTGACAGGGAGCATAGATGGAGGAAAAAAAAGAAAGAAAAAAAAAAAGATAGTGACATTGATCAGCACTGTAAAGGAGTCAAGGATTAACTGTAATAAAACTAGTCTTTTGTTTGAGTTTTTTTTTATTGTTCTTCAAGATAAAAATAATGCAAATAAACAGCAATATAAATTTCATGAAACACTAAAATTCACGGTGACTGAACTGATGGCAGATAGTTTTCTGAATTTTGCTTCTCCACTATAGTGCATCTCCATTAAAGCAATTTCAGCTGATCTTGCTACAGATTCATTAATCAAAGGTAGTCAGGATGTCTGAAGGGAGATAATGAGAGGGAAAAAATGGCCAATTGTTTAGATCTTATTCTTCAGTTAGTTCTTGTTTATCATGCTCTGCAATATTTGTATCTCAATAAATAAGTTCTAGTTGCAATTAGCCATCATAACAGATGACTAAAACATCTTTATTTACTTACATTTTAAAAGGATTCTATAAATACATCAATTAACTCTGTGTTCTTGTTTACATTATGTGCTTATACATATTTCCAGCCTGCAGTATCAGTTGACAATAAAATGAAAATAAGATGAACCAGTAATATTTTAGGTAAATTTTCACACCTTTTAACCAAAGGTGGAAGCATATATGGACAAAGTCCTTAATCCTAAATCTTCTTCTCTGAGCACTAACATCTTAAATGCAAACTACAATATCAGCAGTATCTTAATGGCTTCCAAAATTTCTCCTCAAAAGAACCTAAGAAAAGATTTGTTCTTTTTTTTTACTCATTTTTAGTCAATTAGGATTACATATAGTATATCTGTCTCAGATAAAACTGTCATTATATTACCCACTCCACCCCATCCCCCCGAAGAAAAGAATTTAGGTTCCCGAAGCTCAGTGGGGTTGGAGACTGCTGAAGATGGGAATGTTTATAAGCTCTGCAATATTAACTGCAGCACTCAACCTGAGGTGACATAAAGCATGCAAAAAAGAACTTTCTGTCAGTTTTATTATTTCTAAAAAGGTTCCCCTTGAAAGGGAAGTGTGACCTTGCTCTGCTGAGCTGACATATGCCACTGAATTAATGGCTAAGCTTTGCTGTAGGGAAGCTTGCAGAAACATTACAACTCCAGTGGCTGAGTTTGCTGTGAACATTAATCAGGGGAACCAACATGATGTATCAAACACTCATTTAAAAGTAATAAAAACTAACTCACCCTCTCCCCAACTTTCTTAAAATTAGCTTATTGTTGGTCATTACCTGTTGTCAAGGATAAGTCTGTAGGACTGCAGAAAAACTTGTATAAGGGTTTTCCGAAGTTGGCTCATTCTTCAAAAGCCGAGCGAGCTTTCAGCATGGTTAGATTTAACCGTGATTTAGAGGTTCCCTTTTAATCTTGGTCGCCTTTGCAAGGTCATTCGAGGGAGTATCTGTGCCTCTACCAAGGAACGTAGAAGCTGCATTTCACTCTCTGTGACCTCCTTGGGAGCAGGACCAGCTCCCACACTGTAGGTGAACAAAGCAAAAGACAGGTAAGGAGGCTCTCCCTGCCATCCAAATAGCCCCTGTGAGGGGTCTTGTATGGCTGTGGTACAAGGGCCCAGCTGCCAAGCAAATCACTGTCACACCAGGCAGGATCTACCTATCTCTTGCTGTTTTGCTCCAGGGTGGGCAGGCAATGAGCAGCTGTGGCCACTTCTCAGCCTTGCAGACGGGCCCTGCGAAGCCCTCTGAGGTGCTGCGCTTCCCTGCGCTACTCCCCCTGCACATACACAGGTACGGTCTAGCTGTAGCACAAGGTGGTAGGTTCCTTATTGCCGCTTCTATTCTAGGGTGGGAGTATTCAGTAATAAACACATATAGGTGACTGACGTTGGCTAGGAGAGTGTGTGCTGACAATAACTGCTGCTCTGTGTGTGATGGACAGGCCTTGGGTTTTCTTTTTGTGAAGCCTGTCCCACAAACACGCACGCGAGCGATTTCTCTCGCGTGAGAAATTCAGTTGCACTCTGCAAGATCAGGGCCTCGGCAGCATGCAGCGTTAATAAAATCATGCTGTATAAGTAAAGTAGTGGAAGGACTTTAATTAAAACAAGGTGATTCATTTAAAATATGGGGATCTGAGTTTGAATTACTCTGGTTCGAGGAGGGAGACATTTCTGGGGAGAAAAGATATTGGTATTTAGGGGACTGAAGATGAAAGCCTGCAATTCTTAGGTAGTGTTTAACCAGTCTTTACTCAGACAACACTTCTGTTTACTGCAGTTTTTGCAGAGGGTGGATTTCAAGGTTTGTCCCCAGCTGTTTCTGCCCACGTGTAAATGAAGGGTAAAAAAGGGTAACGGCACAGTAGAGGCGCACATCATGCCAAGTCCTTAGCTGTCACTTTCATAGCTCCTCGGAGTTTGTCACACATCCTTAACCTTCTTTTAAAGTCATTTTCTTTTCATGGTTTTGTGTGCCACTGAAAGTCACTTTTAATTAAATGTCATATAAATAATAAAGTCTTAATTACATAATTATTGCAAATACCTGTGTGCACACTCCCAGAATTGGCCAGATTGCCAAAGGAGCACTTTCAATGCCTTTCCTCCTGGGGAGCTGCAGGCGCCTGATAGGAACCAGGCAGGCTTGCAGAAATCGGGGGTCAATGCACATCTAAAGAATGAGGTGTCACATCCCTCCCTGCTTCCACATTTTCTAAAACTTGCTAGTAAAAACTGTTCTTAGTGGTAATATCATGTTCCTTAAATTGCCTCTTTATTTAGTTCCTTTATAAACTCCAGCTTCTCTCTAGCTCTGCTGAGCGCATCCTCTGTATAAAGTGTCTTCAGGATGGGGCAGCAGTTCCGAAAGCGCTGGATAAACTGAATTTCTGGGGAAATGATGACACGCAGAGTGAGTTATCAGGAGTCACGAGCATTGATGCAAGCATCAGTTATGGCTTGAGAAGAGGCTGTGGCTGCTAACAGATAGAGGCTCTGAGAAAACAGCTGCTCAGTGTTTACATCCAAGTATGATGATGGTTGACCTGGAGGAGTGTTAACTATGATCAACTCTTTTTTTTTTAATATATACT